>JANTPZ010135161.1:0-11938 GCA_025593235.1 Vachellia pachyceras
CGGCTCTTGAACTTTCGAGCATCATTCTTCCCTCCTCTGGTTCTCTACCTTGCTGAGTTCTATTACCTTCCGCTAGTTCTGTTCACCCTGTCTTTGCAGGAAGAATCCGTTTAATCCTGGGGAGTGCCGCAACTTACTTGCCGGTAGTCGCGGAATAGCTCTTAAGGACAGTGTCCTAGGGCACGACTCGGATTAATGTTTTATTTGCAGGTGTTGCTGCCACCAGGATGAATACAACGTTGGAGAGAAGCTGAAAGATCCATTGACGTTTACATGCCGAATACAACAGAAATGAATCCCTCAAGCTTGGAAATTAATGGCCTAATAATTGCCAATAATTCATGCAATATTCCAACTAATGGGCAAGTTTTGTTTAATTTGTCGTTTTAAGCTTCATTTTTCTTTTTTAAAATCAATTGGTTACTCCTTTTAACATCACTCTCATGTCTTCTATTACCAATCTTAATTTTTTTTATTCAAGAATATATATATATATATATATATATATATATGCGCGCATGATGGTAGATGATGTTTCATTTCCATTTCCCAGGTCTGTAAAATTTTCTAAACAAAAAAAACAATGAAACTCAACAATTAATTTAGTGCAGTATCTATCAGTAAGCATATATGCATTAATATAAATTACAGATATGCAATTGTTGTGTAAGACAAGAATAACTAAATTAATTTATCTGTGTTTGGAGAAGCTTCTGGACTCCTTAAAAGCACTTTTAACAATGTTTTTCAGCAAAATGAAATAATATCCACTATATATTTACTTCGGCTTGCGTAAAAGTACTTCTCTACCGCGTTCTCAAACGGACCCAAAGATGTAGTATTAAATTTGTTTGTTTTTGCTTTCTTTTATTTCCTTAACCTGTGTCTAAGTAAAACTGCAACGTGTTCATGGTGTTGCACCTCAAAAGACAAGAAACTAAAGTGTGAAAATTCCTTGAACAATTCCATTAATTCATAATAAGAATATATCCTAAATTTGGATTTCAACTTTTCTGTTCATTATATAAATTTTGACTTCTAAATCTTGCCCCATGTTTGTTGCGCTGTGCACAATTGCACATGAGTGGATCTGAAAAACTGAAATAAAAAGGAAAAAAAAAATCAATTAAGGTCTGAAAAGGTCCACTTGGAAGCAGCAGAGAAACTTTTGGGTAGCACTTTCTGGGAGTGTGAATCAATCTACACTTAATGTACAATTTTATCTTGAAAGTTTCCACTCATGAGCTGTGAGTATCCAAAGTTTTTTAGGATTAATGTCACTTTAAAAGTCTAAATAAAGATGCAATGTTACCCATCCGTTAAACACTGTTAATTTTGACCATTCTCTCTCTTGTTTGACTAAAACTATCCATTTGGCACTCTTACATGGCTGTCAGCAACCCAACTCATTGCCACCTCATTTTTTTTATCACGTGATTCTCCCGCATTTCCTTCCAGTCCACTCTCGCCGAAGACACGGCCATAAAAGCTTCGCTTTTGTCGATCCCCAACGGGGTTTGCTCCAAAAGGTGAAATGGTTTCGAGAAGAGATCGACTCAGAGATTTTCTTGACGATCTGTTAATGGTACCAGAAACCCCTTTGAGAAACCTGTGAGAAATAGGAATAGCATCAGAAATGGCTGCACCAAGATGCTGGCTTGTCGCGTCATTTTGTTGTTCTGTTTCAGATGTTGGACAATAGATTATAATGAACTTGGGTCGATCCGTGCTTCGATTTGTGTCTAGCTTGGAGATGACTATGGTAGTAGAACTGTGTGATGATTTTATATATAGAGGGAGAAAAGCATAGTAAGAGATGAGTGCAGAGAGAGAGAGAGAGAATGTTCAACACAGGAGGGTCCTGGAATTCTCTAACACCTTTCATAGCTTCCTCTTGTGCAGTAACGCGTATTAACTAATTCATGTGGCTGATGGAGAGGAGGGGAGGCGTTGGGGAAGAGAGGGAGGAAGTGATAAAGAAAATGAGGTGGCAATGAGTTGGGGTGCCGACTGCCATGTAGGAGTGCCAAATGGATTATTTCAATATAAAAAGGAGATAACGGTCAAAATTAATAGTGTTTAACTAGTGGGGTAACATTGTATCGTTTTTTAGAATTTCAGGACATTGATCCTAAAAAACTTTCAAATGCTCATGGCTTTTGATTGAAAACTTCTGAGGTAAAATTACGCCTTAATCTACTTTCAGGGCTTGCAGGCCTATGTGGTGTAGTATCAAATTCTTTTATGAATGGGTTGTTCTTCAAGAAAAATAAAGTTTCTCAGGACCAAAAGCTCATCTTTATGGTCTTATTCTCCCTGCCTATACATTTGTGTGTGTGTGTGTGGCTATGAATTAAGACTTTTGTATATGTGGGTCTTATATATAAGGTCGCATGCATTGTCAAGATTAATCTTTTTCGGCAAGTTAAAAAACTTGTGTCTTCTTGAACCTCATTTATTTACAAGGAATAATATACGCAGATGCCATTGATTATATATCTTAATTACAATAAATATTATTAGTAACTTTTATCTGTTCATTGAAGAAAACACATGGTAGTAAATGCTTGTTTCTAAAGGGTGTGACACCTCCTATTTCCCCCTATTTTTTTATTATAGATCACTTACGAATCACTCTTGGATTTTGGATAACTCAATTCGTGCTTTCTATGTGAACTTAAACTTTCAAAAATGGAAAAACGTGATTATTGTTCACATGCCATTTTTTCATATTTCTGGCCCAACTTTGAAAAATCATAATTAATTCTAGAAAACTCAAAACTGAGTGATTCAAATTTCCAAATTTTGCTTATTAAGTGAAATATAGGGGAAAATACTCATTTGTTCCAATTCTTTCCCATTTGATACAGTTTATTCAAAAACCGCATATTGTCCGAAATGGTTTACTTCAGTTTTCCAGATTTTACCTCAATCTTTGGAAAATCATATCTCTTAAAATACACATCCAAATTTCTCAAACTTTATATCATTTTAAATCTTAGGACGTGTAGGGAGCTCTTTTACTATTTTTAACTGTTACTTGAAACAGATTCATTTTTCAGGGCTTTTGGAACCATTCAATTTTGAAAACCAATTTTTCTTAAATTCACCAAAACCTCTTTTTGGTCCATTAACCTACCTCTAACATGCATGATTATTCCTTTACCATTCTTGGTTACTTTTAGCTCATTATCATGCATACTTCATCACCTATTCACATGATACTTTTGTAGAGGTTTAGGTTACAAACATGATAACAACTTCAAGAAAGTATGCATCTTAACCATTTACACCAAAAACATGCAAGCAAAACATCATCTTCAAGCATCATTAACCTTTTCCTTACCGTTGCACCTACTTGGTTAGTTGTTGGATAATGAGATTTTGAAACCAAAAATATTGTGAATATGCATGTAACAACCTTTTAACAAACATATGAGCATGTGATATGTTCAAACAACATTTTTATATGCATATGGTCATAGCAATCAAAATCACATTTCATACCCATATCATTCACTTCATTCATCACAAAAATCATGCACCATTCACAACCAAGTTCATAAAGCATAAGTTTGGTTTAGTAGTCTTGCCACCTTTGTAAAGCTTCTCCTTCTTTAACTTTAAAGTTCTTTAGGATCCCTTCCAAATGTGCTCTTGAGGGTCTTAAAATCCTAAAAATTATGATATAAGATCCATGTAAATACATAACCAACAAGTTGCCATAAAACTTGTAAAAACGCATAGAACTATTTGTGGGTTTTTCAAGAGGTCTAAAAGTTCAAGTCCTGGTTTTTATGGTTCCTTAAACTTCTAAAATTCATCTCTTGGCTTTACCCTACATAAAACATCATTTCAAAGCCATTGGAACCATTGAAACACTCAAAAACTCATTCCTTCCATTTTTTCTTGCCTTGGCCGAGAAGAAGAAAGAAAAATGGGAAAATGGGTTCTTTTCACTTTCTTCATGTAACCTTATGTTTTCTTGCTTCCAAAACCCTTTCTCTTAGCTTTGGTTAACTCAAAAACATCTTCTCTTAGATCACTCAAAATTTGGACAGCACCTCCCCATAAACATGAGCTTCCCATATTTTTTTACAATTTAAAATCAACCAACAACAACCAACAATCTATCTTTTAAAAGCTTGCAACCATTTACTACTTTTAAAACATTCTATTTTCCATTTTCAAATTTTGAAGTCCTAGTCTTTGTCCTCAAAAAGGGAGGCTCATTCAAGGAACAACTCAAGAGAAGGTAGTAGTAGTGGCAAACTTAAGAAAAGAGGGAGATTAGGTTGCAAGAACATTTTACCTTGTGTTATGGAGCTTGGGTTTCTTCTTTCTTGCTTGAGGAGTGAGTGTTTTCTAGAGAGAAGGGAGAGCAAATTTCAGACCAAGAGAGAGAGGCAGATGGCTTGAAAGAGAGGGAAGAGAGAGGGACTTGCTAGTTTAATTTGGTCTCTTGTAATTTGTGTGGAGCATATTAAAACTTGGGGACCAAGTAGCAAAATACTTGATCCATATTGAGCCACATCTCTTTGTCTCATCCTAGCTAAAAGATGACTTTTCAGACCCCCTAGGCATTAGATTTTGCTGGCTGGGCCTTTGCCCGGTCCAGTTATATGATTCGGTGGCACGCATTTCCGTAAAGTAATATTTACACGAGTAACTACCTTTTTATTTATCCGGAGACTTTATCTCTCACATGGTGCCATCTCCTAAGCTTCTTTGCCTAGGTGGCATCATGTCCTAGCCCATAGCATCTTCGGGTTTCCCTCGTAACTCGTCAGGATTCCTCGATTTGCATGCAACACCTTAAAACGGGCTTCCGGCGACCAATTTGACTTAAGGATATAGAAAAATTCTATATTTTCCCTGATTCTCAAGCTCTTTTCTGTTGCTCAAAATTCTTCCCGAATTTTCCGTAATTAATTTTCTAAGAAAATACTTTTTCGGGTTTTTAGGCACTTTTGTTCTCCGTACAATGAAACTGCTCGCACTGAATACCGGGTAATAATTTTATTAATTACTTTATAAACCAACTAAACTTTTCTCAGTTCGAGTCTCTGGCATTTGAGGACTTCGGCTACCTCAAATAATTATTTCTCAATCGTCCTTAACTCCGAAAATGCCACTACTTATCTTACTTTCCTCATAATTACCAAAATGCTATCACCTTTTCTACTCTTTCTTAATTCCAACTTTACATTTGGTTGACTTTTGACATTTTTGGTCAACTTTGACTTTTGGGTTGATTTTTGACCAAATTACCAAAATGTCCTTATTATTTAATGACATTTTGAGCCCTAGATCTTTTAGTCGAAATGACCATTTTTCACTTATCATGTAGGCCAAATGACCATTTTATCTTAGTCATTTTCATTTAGACTTTTCAAGACTAGGGACTTAGTCAATTATGATCTTTCTTTCCTTTAGGCATTTTTCTCTATATTTTTCCTTATTTATGGGCCTTAGATTATCACATAATTTACCGGTCTAGCCTTTAATTCAAGTTATAGAAATACAGATATTACAAAAGGACTACGAAGTATAAGGTGGGAGTAATGTTGAGATGGATACATGGTTATATAAAGAAAGATAACATTTGTAATAAACTTATACAAGGAATGGCTGGAGTATTGAAGAAAAAAAAATGGTAGATTACGGTTTGAAGGGGTTGATTTGGATATATAGCAAGAAGGATATTGGATGCACCGACGAGGAAAGCAGATCAAGCTATTTGAAACCCTATAATGGGAGAAGGTTTTGTTTTTGTTGAAGAAGACATACAAAGCACCAAACTCTTCAATGAACAAAATGCAAATTTTAATGGAGTAACCTTCAGGAGCATCACCGTTTCCCAACTTTTGCTAAAAGTAAGGACACGCATGTGCTGCGCATAGTGTTAGGGTATAAATTAATGTTATGCATCATGTATTTAGCTATAATAGTATTCCCTGGACACATGTATAGATTATAGATCATTCACTGTAATATTCCCGGTATATTCCTTTAGGTCATCCTATCAGTGTACTATAAATGTTTAGCTACAGGAATATTACACAGATTACGCCTTATACTTTTCAGACTCCTTTTTGTATCTTTTACAAACCTTTCTTGGTATCAGAGCCACAACAGAAAAATGTTGGCGTCCTCAACTGCTTCCACTTCCTCATCTACATCAGGTTCTTCAGCAGCAACAGTGACTGCACAACCATCCTCTTCGGCCAAATCATATCCTCTCTTTCAATCTTCCAATCAAACATCAGCTATCAAGCTCGACCGTAGCAATTTTCTAGTATGGGAGTCGGTCGTCCTTCCACTTATTGAAGGTAATTGCCTGGAAACTCACATCGACGGCACCGGCACCATTCCTTTGAAATACATTCCTGGAGAAGCAGGAGTGCTTTTGAACCCAGCGTATGAAGAATGGTTTTCCGCCGATCGTATGCTTGTTGGGTGGCTACGTAACACAATGACCCAAGACGTAGGAGCACAACTACTTCATTGCAAAACTGTAAGGGATCTCTGGGTAGGTGCCAAAGACCTTACTAGTGCCTCTATGAAGGCACATGTGATGGTTTTTAAGTCCGAGCTTCATTCAACTAGGAAGAATAGTATGCGTATGGAGGAGTATCTCAGTCGTATGAAGCATATCTCTGACCAGCTTGCTTTAGTTGGAGCTGCCATTACGACGGATGAACTTGTGATGCATACTCTGAGTGGTCTTGATTCTGATTATAACGCAATAGTGGTGAAGCTTCTTGATCAACCTAACCTCACCTGGATTGAAGCTCAGGCCTCTCTCTTGTCCTTTGAAACTCGTCTGGAGCAGCTTAACCAGTTTTCTTCTCTTACTCTTCAACCTTCTGCAAATATTGCTGAACGTGCAGCTATAGATTCTCGTTATACTAATCGCTCTCGCAGATTTATTGATCTTGAACAGAACACCTGGCGTAGTGGAAACAGAGGATTCGGCACTAACAGAGAAGCATTCAGGGGATTTCGTGGTCGCCGTGCCAGAGGAAGGAGAGGAAACTATGGAAATATTCAAAACAATTATCAGAGTGCTCGACCCTACTGTCATTACTGTAATAGACTTGGTCATGTTGCAGATACTTGCTACCAACGATTTGCTCACTCATCCAGGTCTGCCTTTAGTAAAGATACAAGTGAGTATAATCCTACTGCACTATATACTAGTCCTCACACCGTGAATGATCCCTCATGGTACATGGATAGTGGAGCAAACTTTCTTGTTACACCCTCTACTGAACAACTTGATCAAGTCACACCTGTAGGTAAGTCATATTTATCTACTTGCACTGGTGAACATGCTCAAATTGCTGGCATAGGGTCTAAAGTTTTGCCTCGTTCCAAGTTACACCTCTCTAATGTTCTGCTTGTACCATCTACAATTAAAAACCTGTTAAGTGTAAACAGATTGGTAGAAGATAACTCTGTTGATATCAATTTCTCTGACAAGGGTGTATTGTGAAGGACAAAGTGATCGGATTAATTCTGATGAAAGGAAGAGCCAAGCAAGGGATGTATCCCATGGATAGTGTCCAATGTACACAGGCAAATGCAGCTTCAGTTGCTTCTGACTTAGCAAGTGCAAGAACTTTTCTGAAATGGCATTATAGACTAGGACATCCAAATAATCGTGTGTTAAAGCAAGTTCTCAATAATTGTAATGAACATGTTGACTTTGATGAAAATTTCGTTTGTGAAGCATGTTAATTAGGAAAATCCAGATTTACGCCTTTCCCTTTGTCTGTCTCTCAAGCTGTTTCACCCCTTGAACTTATTCACACTGATGTATGGGGTCGCTCACCAATTCAATCCACTGGTGATCATCGGTATTATATACATTTTATAGATGATTTTAGTAGATACACTTGGTTGTATCCCTTGAAACACAAAAATGAAGTTGTTCATGCGTTCCACATTTTTAGGGCTCATGTTGAAAATCGCTTCAATACCAAAATCAAAGTTATACAATGTGACAATGGAACTGAATATAAGCCTTTTATTCCTATTACTCAAGCTGCTGGGATCACTATGAGATTTACTTGTCTTTATACTTCAGAACAAAATGGAAGAGCTGAAAGAAAACACAGGCATATAGTGGAAATGGGTCTTACCCTCTTGGCTCAGGCCCATATGCCTCTCACTTATTGGGTTGAAGCCTTTCAAACTGTTGTTTATCTCATAAATAGGCTTCCCACGTCTGTGCTACAAGGGTCCAATCCTCTTTTCAAGCTATTCAATACAAAACCCAACTACAAAGAGTTACAACCTTTTGGATGTGCTTATTATCCATGTCTCAAGCCATATAACAATCATAAATTTCAATTTCATAGCCAAAAATGTGTATATTTGGGACCAGCACCACAACATAAAGGATACAAATGTTTAAGCTCCACGGGTCATACATACATTTCCAGACATGTTGTATTTGATGCTTCTCTATTTCCTTTTGCCACAGGGTTTCTGAACAGAAGGATTTCTTCTTTGTCAACTGTTGAATCAAATATACCCTTTGTTATTCACAGTGGCTCAAATCTCATGCCAAGCTCCACTTCCAGTGAACAACCTAACACTCCATGTCCAGATGCTCCTATTTGTGGTACACAGCAGAATGTATTTGTCTTGGGCTCTAGTGATGGATCTTTAAATAATGCAGAATCTTCTACTAGGTCACCCCTTGAACCAAGTGTGTTCTCTCCATCACGAACAAGTGGAACCACTGAATCAGCCCCTATTACTATGCAATCAGCTCCAGTTTGTGGACCTAAAACTACTGAAATAATGACCACAGGTCTGGATCCTTTGTAGACTAATCGCCATCATATGATAACTAGTCCAAGATAGGGGTGTTCAAACCAAAATATCCATTCACTGGTTTGCTGAAAGCTAAAGATTCTGCATCTCTTAAAATAATTGCAGAACCAAAACAAGAGGTTCTTACATCATCATACTGGAAGAAAGCCATGACAGCAGAATTTGAAGCCCTTCAACGAAATCACACTTGGAGCTTAGTTCCACCAGATCATGCTCGTTCAGTAATTGACTGCAAATGGGTCTTCAAAAACAACTTTAGACCTGATAGCTCTCTCTTAAAACCCAAGGCTCACTTGGTTGCTAAGGGATTTCAACAATCACCAGGAATTGACTATGGAGAAACCTTTAGTCCTGTCATCAAGCCCACAACTATACGCATAGTTCTGTCCTTGGCAGCCTCATTTTATTGGGAGGTCCGTCAGCTCGATGTAAACAATGCATTTTTAAATGGATACTTGCATGAAGCTGTTTTCATGAGACAACCAGACGGATTCAAAGATCCTCAGCGGCCACACTTCATATGCAAGCTGGTAAAAGCTATTTATGGGCTCAAACAAGCCCCTAGAGCATGGTTTGATAGGCTTCGTTTTACTCTTCTTCAATGGAGTTTCAAAAATGCAAGAAGTGATGTTTCCTTGTTTTATCTTCGTACCAAGCATCTCTTAGTATTCATTTTGATTTATGTTGATGATATTCTAGTCACAAGCAATAATCCTACTTACTTGCGTAGCTTTATACAACGGCTAAATGCAGTCTTTTCTTTAAAAGACATGGGACCTGTGTACTTCTTTCTTAGTCTAGAAATACAGAGAAATTCATCGAGATTCTATCTTAATCAAGGAAAATATATTCTTGAAGTTCTGCAAAAATTTAACATGCTAGACTGTGCTTCTGTTTCTACTCCGATGGTTGCAGATCGTTCTATATCTGCTCTAGATGGAGAATCAATGGAAAATCCATCCCTGTACAGACAAGCTATTGGGTCCCTCCAATACTTGACTACCACACGTCCTGACATTGCTTACTCTGTCAACAAGTTGAGTCAATATTTATGTAATCCTACTACTGCTCACTTTCAGGGTGTTAAAAGAATCCTTAAATATTTGAAAGGAACATTTCATCTTGGTCTGCATCTTAAGCCATTTTACAATCTGCAACTCACTGCATTCACAGATGCAGATTGGGCCGCGGATATTGATGATAGGAAATCCATGGCAAGCTGTTGTGTCTATCTTGGCAATAACTTGGTCTCCTGGACATCCAGAAAACAGAAAGTGGTGTCCAGATCAAGTATCAAATCTGAATACAGAGCACTTGCAGATAGTGCAGCTGAAATCAAGTGGCGACGCTCTCTGCTAACTGAACTGGGACTTACAGTAAGACAACCTTCTCTCATTTGGTGTGATAATATTAGTGCTAAAGCACTTGCAGCTAATCTCGGAGCAAACATGTTGAGATTGACTTGCATTTTGTTAAGGATATGGTACTGTCACAGTTTATTGATGTCAGATATGTGCCTTCCTCTTTTCAAGTTGCTGACTGTTTGACAAAAGCTCTATCTTTTCCCAAGTTTTCCTTTTTCAGGAGCAAACTCGGGTTGTGTCCAACACCCTCTCATTTGAGGGGGATGTTAGGGTATAAATTAATGTTATGTATCATGTATTTAGCTATAACAGTATTCCCTGGACACGTGTATAGATTATAGATCATTCACTGTAATATTCCCGATATATTCCTTATACTTTTCAGACTCCTTTTTGTATCTTTTTCAAACCTTTCTCATAGGAAGGAAGCAAAGTATAGAATTAAAACAATTTGCAGTTAGCATCTAAAATATAATTTAGGGGAATTAGTCCCAAAAATTAATAAAGTTTGTTTCTAATATTTAGCCAAGTAGTTGTTGATTTAGTGAGATATCAGAAGACTTTTTTTTAACCTTGAATATCCAGTGGTAGACTCAATAAAACTCGTCCTCCAAAAATATATTTTATGTGCCCTTCCTTCAAATTTTCTGAAAGTCCTCCCCCTCTATACACTCCATTACTGCCTTCTAATTTATTTTGTTTCTTCCCCAGGAAGCCTGATGTAACACACACATATATGAAGTTTTGTTCAGTAAATTGATGGGTGATCATGAGATTCAACAAAAACCAAAACAAGAACCGTTATTACCTTCGTACTCAAGAAACCATACCTCTAATCTCAACCAGAAGATGAATGACCTGCAGAGAAGAAGGCGTCCCCAGCATGGCGATCGTTCTTCTTCTGAGAATAACGGTATCAACAGTGAAGAAGAAAATCTGATCCATCAAACTCCTTCATTATCAAACTTAGATTCTGATGATAAATTAGAATACAAGAAACTGGTCCTATTTCTCTCAACTGTCTATCTAGGGTTAGGAACCCTATCTTTCTTCCTCATAAGGCATCAAATAAAGGGCACAGAGACCAATGACTTCCTTGATTCCCTTTACTTCTGTGTTGTCACTATGACCACTGTAGGGTATGGTGACCTTGTTTCCAACAGCAAATTAGCCAAACTTCTTGCATGTGTCTGTGTCTTCACGGGCATGGCTCTTGTAGGCACGATCATGAGCAAAGCAGCAGATTACTTCCTTGAGAAGCAAGAAATCCTTTTAGTTTGAGCCATCCACGTGGGAAAAAAAGTGAGCTAGCCCCTCGCAGCTTCTTGAAGAGGTTGAGGCACACAAAGTGAAGTACAAGTTCTTCATAGCATCAGCAGTTCTTCTAGTGCTCATGATTGTAGGAACTGTTTTTCTGAATTTGGTTGAGAATCTTGAGCTTGTGGATGCCTTTTATTGTGTTTGCTCTACTATTACTACATTAGGATATGGTGATAAGAGCTTCTCGACAAGTATTGGACGTGGTTTTGCTGTGTTTTGGATATTGACTAGCACCATTTTCTTGGCTCAGTTCTTCTACTATCTAGCTGAACTTTACACTGAAGGTAGACAAAAATCACTGGTCAGAACTACTGTTCTTTCCAGAGAACTCTTACGCTCAGATCTTGAAGCTGCAGATCTTGATCATGACAATGTTGTTAGGTAAGACATTGTTAATTAAATCTTAC
>JANTPZ010135171.1:0-10493 GCA_025593235.1 Vachellia pachyceras
CTTTATTCTCTTGAATTCAATTGGTTTGCTAGGGTTCTAGGAATTAGTTGGATGTAAAGAGGATCTTTTATAAATCTAATGCAAGCTAAGCACTTTAATTATTCCTAATTGATTAATTGAGTCTAGGTTTAGATTATTTTAAAAGGTTAGGAATATTGATTAGTAAAGGGTCTTTGCTAGTCCTTGTGCTTAGTTAAAAAGAGAGCTCAATGTTAAAATTGGACAAGGAAGGTTAGTGGATTCAATCACCTAGGACATTCACTTTATAGAATCTAAGTATATCCATTTAGTTTAATTAGATAAAAAAACATTAAATACTTTTTGGTTAATTTGCTATTTGCACTTAATTATTAGTAATTCAATTTAGGCTCCACGTAGAGATCGACCTAGGTTAGTGCCATTATATTGCATTCTAGCTTAGTTTTATTTGATAGCCCCACGACAAGGCTTTATCAAATTGGCGTCGTTGCCGGGGAGCCTTGAGCTACTAGTTAATTGAGTGTCAATTATCAAATTGACCGGGGTATTGTTTTGGATTCAAGGATTATGAATGGAATGATGAAAATGGGCTCAGGTGGTTCAAAATGTGGACGTGTGGGCACTGTATCAATTGTTGTTGCTGTTCTGAGTGTGTATGACCAGATCTAAAGAACAAGAAATTGTTCCATTGGATAAGGAAATAGATAAAACATTGGTCATTAGATAATGAACAAATAGATGAGGCCTATTGCAATTGAAAGCCCAATTCTTCCATAGGTGCCTATAATGACAATTGATATTAAGTAGCATCAAAGGTCCTAAAATCAATCATTTAACAAAATGATTAAAAAAAATATGACCATTTAACATTGATTAGATTTAATTTCATATAATTGTCATTAATCGTATTTAATGAATTTGAACCCAATAAAAGCCCAACAATATAACCAAAATTCCCTCAAAATGTTACAAATTCACTTGACAAAATATGATTAATTCACACGTTGAATGTCGCTTTTTTGAAGTACAAACTGTAAGTAATCAAAAATGATTTTTCAAACAGATTTGTGGCCTTCATCTAAGAAAGCAATTTTAGCCAAATTTATCACCACAACCATAGGAGTCTCTATATTCTCCAATTGGGCCATGTAAGCATTAGTGGAACACTCATCAAACAAAACACAATCAATGTCAACCTCACTAAAAAAAGATCAATTTGTTAGTGACAAAGTAAGAGAATGATGGCAAATCGTGAGGTGTTCAAAGTGAGTACTTGATATCCGTTAGGAGCATCCTAAGCTTGTTTTTAATCTCATTGTCTCTACGAAATTCCTTAAGGGAACCAATTGATTTGACAAAGGCAATCATATCTGCATAAAAAAGCATAAAGGCACTAGAGTGACTGGACGAAATGGTGGATAGGGGTTGAAAATAGAGTATGATATATTGTTTATACCAATGAGATTATCAACAAAATTCCTTTCATCTAACTTGAGTATGTCCTGAATAGGCATGAAAGTGTAAGAATATAATGGAATATTGGCATCTTGCTCTCTCACAAAGGTTTGCTGAGTAAAGAGGATCTTGAATAGATGAGTAGTCCCCTTGTACATATTAGAATTTTGAGAAACAATGAAGTTTGCAATGAAGTATGTTTTGCCTTCAGTTAAGGTGTTACGGTAATGATTATGTAGGTTTTTTGCAATCAAGGTAGCCTGGATTTTAGTGCCCTGTGACAATACAAACAATAAGGTTAACATGTAAAATGGCATCATAAATCTGGAAGACAAATGAACATTCTGGTAGCAATGCATCATAAATCTGGAAGACAAAAAACCTGCTGATCAACTAAGATCATAGTAATGCAAAATAATTCACTTGGTGAAGACTTTTGGTACACATTCCACCTACTGAAGACACGAGCAACGATTGTCCACCTCTCAGTCCCATCGTGGATATCTTTGAGAATGAAACACGAGACATGGCAGAACAGTAGCTAGATGTTTGGACTGGAAAATGGTATATGAAATAGTATGAAGAATCAGATATGAATATGCTTGAATGATTATTCCAGTTCAATGCAACATTCTGTTGTCTATGAAGGAATAAAATGAAAATGAAAATTTGGAGTTTGGTTTGATTTAAACCTGTTATTTCTCTACTAAGTTGTAATTGACAGAGGTAGAATACAATGACTTCAATTTGGCTGAGGATCTTTGTAAAAGCAGGATAGGCTGGACAACTTTATGGCTTAGACTAAATAGGAAGATATTAAAAACTCATTTTATGAGTGCTGAAAGTTATAGGAAAAGGTGAAAAAGGTGAGTTACAAGCCATTATGAAAGAGCCAGTAGCTTTACAATATGAAATTGTACAATTATTGGGGTGTGTGTTATGTTGGTTATTTGTTTAATGATTATTTAGGCCATATAGTTAATATATTTTTTATAAGAGTTTTGTATAATGACCAGCAGCAATGCCTTTTGACTTCACGTTTTATGTCTACATGCTTAGAGTAAAATAACCAACCAGATAAGGATGACGTTCACCAACTGGTTAACATAACATGTTATATATTTAAGTAATTCGATTGAAAGCAGTTTGTAGGCTTGGTTACAATGTTCCCACGAATGGACATTTTTCATTTTTCAAATAGTATAATATTGAAACCACAATATTCAATTTGCTGCAAGGTCACATTCTGTTTGCTGCTTTCCATTATGTCACATTGTTCAAGCAGACAATTTGCAGACATGGTTGGTGAGGCGGCAGCAACAATTTAAAAACCTCACGTTATATGTATACATGGTTACATGAAAAGCATCAAATAGAAATAAGTGATTTTAAGTTACTGGTTTAGTTGACTTGTGTTGTTTAAAGAATCTCATTGAAAGCTAGTTGCAGCATTGGTGAAAGTAATGATATAAATGCAAATTTTTCAATTTTACATCTGAAGGTGGATGAAGACTTAGATTTGGAGTGCTTGAATGGTATTCCCAGTTCAAGTGCATCATTTTTTTTAATATGAAGAAAGAAAATATGGCTAATGATGTTCTCCTCTTTAAGTTGTCCCACATTCCCACTTGCAATTTTATGCCATGCAGTTACTTGACATTTTTAATAACAACATGGTCAATGCAGACTTACTTTTGGACTCATCGTGGACATCCTTGAGCAAGGAAACAGGAATCATTTCAACAGTAGCTACATGTTTCAAGTGGAAAATGATATATGAAACAACATGAAGAATCAGATATGAATATACTTGAATGATTTTTCCATTTTAAAGTCAACCTTTTTGTTGTATAGGAAGAAAGGAAATGAAACTGAAAATCTAGACTTTGGTTTGATTGCAACCTGGCATAAGTCCACTGAGCTGTTATTTTCAAGGTAGAAGACAATGTCTTCAGTTTGGCCGAGTAGCTTTGTAAAATCAATATAGGCTGGACAGCTTTTTGGATTACACGAAGTAGGAAGATTTTAAAAAATGCATTCTGTGTGGTGAAAGTTGTAGGAAAAGTTGAAAAAATGTGACTGAAAAGCCACTATGAAGGATCCAGAACCTTTGCATGAGCTCCAGTGAATTTTCAAACAACATCTGCTTTTGTAGTTAGCAAGCAACACATGCATTGTGTTCATTGAGCCTAACGAAAATCCTTCATGTCAGAGGTATGGATGTGATCTATTGTTAGTAAAGTAGGTGGACAAGTATTTTGACTTACACGAAATGGCAATAGGATACAAAATCATGTTATGTGTTTGGAAAGTTATATGAAATCAGCTATGATGAGTGACATGTGCAAAAGCAACTGTCATATTGTTCAAAGGATACATTTTGCAGACATAGCTGGTAAGGCGGCAGCAGTAATTTAAAAACCTCACGTAATATGTCAGGAGCTAAAGTTACTGGTTTAGTTGACTTCATTTGTTTAAGTTATCTAATTTGAAGCTGGTTGCATTATTGGTTAAAGTAATATGAAGAATGAAAATGTGGCTAAGGATTTTTTCACATATAATTTGTCCCACATTCCCACTAGCAATTTTTTTCCATGCAGTTACATAAGATTTTTAATAACAACATTGTTAATGGAGATAAAAGTTTGGACTCATCGTGGACATCATTGACCAAGGAAACACTAGACATGGCAGATCAGTATCTGCATGATTGGACTGGAAAATGATATATGAAACAGTATGAAGACTCATATATGAATATCCTTGAATGATTTTTCTAGTTTCAAGTCAACATCTTGTTGTATGGGAAGAAAGAAAATGAAAGTAAAATTTGGACTTTGGTTTGATTCCAACCTAGTAGATGTCCACTGAGTTGTTATTTTCAGGGGTAGAAGACAATGCCTTCAATTAGTCCGAGGAGCTTTGTAAAAGCATGATAAGTTGGACACCTTTTTGCCTTACACGAATTAGGTAGATTTTCAAAAATCATTTTATGTGTGATGCAAAATATAGGAAAAGTTTGAAAAATGTGGCAAAGCGCCATTATGAATGATCCAATATCTTTTCATGAGCTATGGTGAATTTTCAAACAACACCTGCTTTTTTAGTCAGAAAGCAACATATGCATGGTGTTTATTGAGCCTATCAAAAATCCTTCATGTCAGAGGGATGGATGTCATCTTCTTTATAGTAGAGTAGCTGGACAATTATTTTGACTTACACGAAATGGCAATAGGATACAAAATCATGTTATGGAACTGGAAAGTCATTAAACAATGGGCCATGAATGAAGTGCCATATGCAGACATAGCTGGTGAGGCGACAGTAGTTTTTGAAAAACCTCATGTTATATGTATACATGGTTACATGAAAAGCAGCAAACATTTTGTTAGAACCTAAAGTCTCTGGCACTATAGTTGACTTCATTCGTTTAAGAAATCTAATTGAAAGCTGGTTGCACCTTCGATTAAAGTAATCATATAAATGCAAGTTTTTCAAAAGTATATATGAAACCGGATGAAGACTCAGTTTTGCAGTAGTTGAATGATTTTACCTGTTCCAATGCATCATTTTGTTTTATATGAAGAATGAATATTTGTCTAAGGATTTTCTCCTTCTTAATATATCCCATATTCCCACTTGCAATATTGTGCCATGCACTTAGTTAGGATTTTTAATAACAACATCCTCAATGCATATAAACTTTTGGACTCATCTATAATTTTACATTGCTATTTCAAACTATAATCCCTCATACCTATTCCAACATATAATGCTTCATGCTAAAACAGTCTCAAATTATGAAACTCAATATAATTCCATCGTCTTGTAGTTGTATTCCAGTGTTCAGACGATAAACAATTGGTCTCACATGGACAACTTCGTTGTTTTACACGAAATGGGAAGATTTGACAAAAGCATGTTATGTGTGGGGAAAGGTAAATGAAAAGCACAACACATGTCTGGACAAGACATTATAAAGGTAGATGAAAACTGGGTTGAAAATTTTAATAACAGACTTTGAATGAATGCAATCTATTTTTCTTGTTGACATCAACAAAACAACAACAAATGTTGGTAATAGGGTATCATTACTGGTTTTCCAAAACTCTGCAAAGTAGGGACTTAATTAATTTAATATGGACTTAATTATCCTTACTGGTTTACTATTCCTTACACCACACCAGGTTATCCTTACTGGTTTACTATTCCTTACACCACACCAGATCAATATCTATCTTTACTCGGTTGCAGAAAAATCAGCAGAAGGTTAATTTAATATGGACTTAATTACGCGTCATCTGACCACCAAGACAGAGCAAGAGCAAGAACATATGTGACTTAATTATGCGTAAACAGGCTAGAGTCTTGGATTTTGAAATTAAAAAAATCATTTTTATTTAGGTTCCCAAGTATCAAAAACCTTGTATGTTTAATGAAACTAGTTACTGAAACATAGTACAAGATGCATCTGAAAATAAAAAAACAGGCACTACTTCAGGTTATATCAGATTGAAATTGACAGGTATATCAGATAAAGCATCTGAAAGGAGAGAGGCACACTTGCTTAATTCACACTTGGTTAAGGATATAGAACAAAGGGTAAAGGCAAACTTGGTTAAGGGATCTGTTTGAACAAAAACCTGCAGTCTTGGTTAATGAGCCGGACAAATGCACATTCATTAATGCACACATTTTTCAAAAACCTTACATGGTTAAAGAAGCTGCTTGCTGAAACATCGTAAAGAATGTTGTCTTTGTTTCATATTCATGAACACGAAAGCAATTGGATGCAGATGCTGCGCTTTGGAAACAGCTGAAACGGTGTTGGATTTGTTTGATAAACACATTGCTCCCGATAAACAGATATTATGATAAAGTTGACATGTTGCTCTCGCTGCTATTCGATGAACACATTGCTCCCGCTGCTATTTGAATGCAAAAGTTGACGTGTTGAATTTTTTTAGTTGGCATATGTCAAATGAATGCAAAAGTTGACGTGGTTAAGTATTGGACTTGGCATTTGGCAAATGCATCCACTGTCTGCCTCTCGGTCCTGACACCTGTCATATTTTCATGTGATGGTTCATCAACAACTTAAGATAATTTATGATAAAAGATTATGGGGTTTGGATGATGCATCTCATTTTTCCTACTCTTCATATCTACAATAATACTTGATGAGCATTTACTTGATGAGTTAATAATTGCCCATGATGAATAAAATTTCTCTCAATCAGAATCAGGATGAGTAGAGCGCTTAACTTCAAGGGCAACGTGAACCTAGTTTTTGGAGGTCCTGTACAAGTGTCCGGTTAAATATTCTGAGTAGTTCCGGCTACTTGCTTTTTTCACATTTAAGTGGACTAGATGAACACAGAATCAAAACACATGTAGTAAAGTTTGTCAGCATTGGGGTGGTTTTTAGTATACATTCTAGTGGTCTAGATATCCCTTGTGGTGAAGATCGATTAGTACTGCATGAGCGAATGAGCATTTACTTGATGAGTTATATATGTTTTCCATAACAGGGACAAACCCCTTGTGTTGATGTGTAAATGATATTGTGGGAAACTCTTGCATGCATGATGATAGATTCAACCATTATACTGCACCCAAACATGAACAGCCTTTTTTTTCAGATTCGTGAGTAATGCATTGTGAACGATTTTTGGCTTGAGTAGAATTAAACCTTACATGGTACAATAACAATAACAATTTAAACCTGGTACAACAACAATTTAACAACACTACTCATACAGCATTTGATGAGCACTCAGCTCAACTCTTACACTCATGAAGGAAAACATAATAAAATGCATTTTACATGCATTTGATGAGCAACATGAACCTAGCTTTTGGTGTAGACAGAACTGGTGTCCGGTTCTATATTCTGAGAAGTTCCAGCTACTGGATCAGCACATATTAGTGGGAGGGATGAACACACATGAATCAATACAACAGTGGTTCTCCAGGTTTGCAAGTCATGCCATGAACAAAGGCCCAGTCTTCAACACTTTGATTCACAAAGATGTGTGGAATGAGATTTGAAAACATAGCAAGATATATCAAGACACGAATCAGCAGAAAAGTTGAAATGATTGACTCATTTACTCACTCATAAAATAGTAGCATCCTCCAGTTGCTTATGATACAAAACATATGAAATGATATGGAAGAGTCATCGCCATGCTGGATTGATATTGCAGCAGCCATCTTGTGATCGAAGTACTTTTTTTGGTTCGAAGGAAGCCAACCGGTGAGAGTATAGTAAAGCAGTAAAGTTTGATAGCATTGGGTGGTTTTTAAAGGCAACCGAGGCAAGCAGCAAGTTCAAATGATGAGCCGACGTTAACTACTGCAAGCCAAGGAACAGAGCCCGAGGAATTTTTTTTTTTCTGGATGAAGCCGATGAGATGCTTGTGAACAGTGAATTGTGTCTTAAGCCACAGTGAGCCAATGGAAGTGAGGCGGCTTGGTGGAGTGGAATTATATTATATATTGATGCATGTAGCAATGAACTAGGGAAGGTTGAAAAAAAATGAAGCCTATGTTAATTAGGTCCCTTTGCTATGTTAATGTCAATTAGGGGTCTTCGTTTTTCAAGTTTTATTTATTTATTAGTTATTTAGGATTTTTCATATTTGGAAATTGTTTTAAATAAATCCTATGAATCATCTTTTGAGGGAAATTATCTTGTAAGAATCCATTAGACATATTATTTAAGATATATGGTCACTACATATGAGGATCTCAAGGATATCATGAATTATTTTGTCATTTATCTTCCAATATAATTTTTATCTGTTTATCTTTAGAATATTTTTTTTTAATTTTTAGTCTTTTTGGATTGGGAATTTAGTCTGATATATTATTTTTCAGCTTCAAGATATGAATAAAGTACATTTTTTTGTTGAAAAGTTTACTCAAAAATATTAATCCGTAAGTAACTGTATAGTGTCACCTGGTTTTTAATTAGGTTATTGTTTCTTATATTAAGTCTTTATGGTTTCACCTAATCTTAAATGTAGGAGTTAATAATTGAAGAGTTTGCTTTGATTATATTAGTAAGACTTCAATTTTCTTTATTTCTTAGACCTATTACTTCTTATTCTTAATATATGATCCACTTTGTAGTTCAATTTCTTTGTAAAAGCAAGTTTATATTAATAATTAATATTAAGAACTACCTGGGCCCATTGATTGCACGTATAATAAGATAATTTTATTTTTAACATAAATGATTACAAAATAATATTAGCTAATTAATTTTTTAAATCACTATAAATAACTTATCTAACTTTTACACTTGCCACGTGAGGGGTATCATGATATTCGTTATTTTCAAGTAATTAATAATATATATATTGAGTTGTACAAATATGTAAATATTATATTTGTTGGGTTTTAAGTTACCTTCCTATGTGAAGAAAAGTCCAATGGTTGAAATCTACTTGTATTTCACGTATTTAAGTGGAGGGGAGTTTTATTCAAAAGGAAAAAAAAAAAGTCATTTTCGCAGGCATATGAGACAATTTTGGTAGAACAAGTTTAAGTATTTATTAATCATTGGATCGACTTGAAATTTTGTCACTAGGTTTAGTGCTTCCAATGCGTCATTTTAAACGGTGGGATAATCTATTCATTCCCTCGTGCGAGAGCTATTAAGTTGGCACAAATCTCTATCTTTTAGGTATTTTTTTTATTCTCTATAGTAAGTTTGTAATTTTGGTTGTAATCACATGTTTATGCATCCGATTGTGACTCTTCTGCAACCTTATTGTGATCATAATTGATCTAATTTTTTTTGGTCTGAATAACCCATAATTTTTTACCTTTGAATTGATGGGTTTTTTGCGTTAATAATTATGCTGTTTCTTGTGCTA
This sequence comes from Vachellia pachyceras, assembly GCA_025593235.1. Lineage (NCBI taxonomy): Eukaryota > Viridiplantae > Streptophyta > Magnoliopsida > Fabales > Fabaceae > Vachellia > Vachellia pachyceras. Next base: position 9,321 of record JANTPZ010135171.1, read on the forward strand.
TTTAACTTCTTTTATATATTTGTTTATTCATTTCTTTCTTACAAGATTTAATATCCTTGATTGAAAATTACCAATTTTTGTGATTTGTGTGTGTTTATGGACAGAAGAAAAGGATTGCATGTGAAGAACTAAGAAGAAATTAGTTTTAGGAAGAAATGCCAGCTAGCTTGCTTGTTTTAGCCGACTGCCCGACTGTCTCGTGGAGGTGTCCCTATAATGGACCCATTTCATTATTTCCATTTTTTTTTCTTATAGTGTAATGAATATAAATATAATAAATATTAAATTGTGATGAATAAGAGCTTGTTTGGACGTAAGGTTGAAAATAATTTTTACAGATTCCGAGATAAAATCTAGGTTTTTAAGAATAGATTTTGGAAAATAGCTTTTACAGATTTCGAGGTAAAACCTAGATTTTGAAAAGTAATTTATGTTTAGGAATTTATTAACTTTTACGGATTCCAAGGCAAAAAAGTGGATAGGAAAGAGGAAAGTAGGAAAGAGAAAGAAAGAAAAAGTAGGAAAGAGGAAACAGGAAAAAGTAGTAAAGAGAAAACCTAGGTTTCAAACTAAGGTTTTGTAATCAAAATAGCTTTTAGAAAAAAAATTTTGCTTGGATAAAACCTCAGTTTTGAGGTAAAACCTAAATTTTGAAACTAAATTTAAGTTCTAGAATTGGTTGCTAAACAAGCCCTAAATATAACGTTTATAAATCATGGGTAGTAGAATGGATTTTCATTTCGAGCTCCTTACTTAAAAAAAATCGCTTCAACTTAATTTCTTTTAACATCTTATTAGGCACTTTATATACAAATTTTTACTCTCTTTTAAAAAAATAATTTTATAATATTCTAATGACATTTAAATGCGATACAGTCTGGCGGGAACTTGTCAAGGGGGAGAAGACAGAGGTGAAAGGAGGAAGTGTGATCCTTTGTTTAGTATTAGAGAAAAGGGGAGCAATGATAACCACAATTTGACTATTTTACCATTATTTCTTAATTTATATTTCTTTAATCCTATACCATAAATATAAAGGGTGATTTTCAGTTCTCTTTTCTTGCCTTCCTCCTTCACGTTTTATGTTTACAAGGCTTTCGTTCGAGTTTTATGTTTAGGGTAATACAAGGCTTTTATGGACAGTTTTGTTGTTGCATATACAGGGTCTGTTTG
>JANTPZ010135174.1:0-36615 GCA_025593235.1 Vachellia pachyceras
TTATCTTTAGTGCCCTCGACAATCAAGTAATACTGAGTGCGGGTATTATATCATCAGTTACATGTATAGTATCATTCAGAGCGGATTGACTAGAGATTTAGAAGAGGTAATATGTAATCTATCAAATATTGATGAGTTAATTGTTTAGTTTGATAAATTAGCATTGTTCTAATAATTATTTTTCAATTTGTAGGTTTTTGATAATGACGATGCTTACATTGCTGATGACATTGATTTGATATGAGATTTGTTGGCCAAACACCTTCTTAATTTGTAGATAATGCTTATTACTTCAAGGTGAATATATATAATTTCAACTCTTTATGTCGACTTGTATAGAGTGAATAAGATATATGAATTGTATTACACAATAAATGACAATGACTTTTGTGTTTCGATGCAAAAAGAACTTGGCTTAGATAGATATACACGTTAACCCTGCTAGGTGTTTATTATTATGTATGTGATTGATCTGGTGTAAAAATGTAACTGTAAGTTGAATTAGATGGGGATAATAAAAAAGAAAAGAATTTTTTTTAAAAAAAAGAACATACGACACCCTTTTATGAGGTAAAGGGCGCCGTAGATCAGACCTACGGCGCCCTTTACCCCATAAAAGGGCGCCGTATGTCTCACCTACGGCGCCTCTCCTAAATTAGGGCGTCGTAGGCCATTATTTACTATACCCCTCACATTTACGCCTCCTTAAGAAAGGGTGTCTATTGGATTACAAATAGGGCGTAAAAAGTATCTTTTGTAGTAGTGAAAGTCTTAAGAACATATTCTTAAGGCTTTTATCTCATTATATGCCACTCAAATAAGTCCTTTAAAAGATTTGCTCCTTAAAAAATTAAAAACAAAGTGTTCAACAGAAGAACGGGGACAAGTTTCCAGTACAATCTTGCCACTTAACTGAGATATATCTTTCTAATTTCCCCGTGGCCGGAAACATATTCCGTTCTTAGAATTACAGTAGCCAGTCATAAAAAAAGCATTAACTTTTGGGATGAATATTTAATTCAATGGACCATTACCGTGATTCACGGTGTCGAAAGCAACAATGGGTGCTTTTTAGTAAGCCCTCAGGTTAACGCACGTTAGTATTTTTTATAAAATGAGATAATCACATTTAAATAATTATTTTGATTTACGTAAAAGTACTTCTTCAACAAATTCTTAAATAAATTTTATATTTTCTATATTTACCGGAGTACACAGCAGGCTACGGGAATCCATGGACTCATTGCCATCTTGACTATTCAACTTTCATGCACCACGGCCTATATGCGCGCACGACCTAGTGCCACAGATTTCCCCCCCCCCCAAAACTAAGAACAATTAAGCACGTTGATTGCTTGAAAGAATCATAATATTCAATTAATCTCATTGAAAAATTTGTTGAATGGAGATTAATTCTCAAAAAAAATATTATGCAAAATATTTTATTTCGCTGGAAAAAACCATAACAATATATTCTATCAAGTTTATTGACAAAAAAATTCTTTTCACTTATTATTGCAACTTAATCTCAAATTTGTCCTTGGCAATGATTTTTTTTGGGTCATCCTACACCAAAAACACAATATACTGCTTAAGCAAGATTCAAGGAAACGTTACATGTCACTTGAATTAAACGGCTTCAACTATTTGACAATTTGAATCTACAGTTAAATTGTTTATAAACACATTAAACTTTCATTTAGGCAGGATGTTAGTGATAAATAAATTTAAAGGGAATGGATTGGGGATAAACGACATATAGGAAGGAGGAGAGACACCGTGTGAGGTTTGATAGTAATTTATATGTAATCAAATGATATATATAAGTATCTCATAATATATATTATAATTAATTAATTTATTTAACTATTTTAATATCTTTAAAAGAGTCAAAACTAATTCTTTTATTGGAAAGTGGATACAGTTTTTCTCTATTAATATATACACACAAACAATTAGGTTGGGAGGGAGGGATTCGAGTCAGTAAGGATCTTACTCTGCTGGGAGATGTTAAACAGCCTAGATCGTACGCTAAGATCCCTAAGCAAACGCTTGTACGCACAGTGTGGGAAAAGAGTTTTGATCGAGCATGACGTGGCATAACGGGATGCGGCTCTCAGTTCATCCGCCACCTTTTAGGATTCGCTTTTGTAATAACCCTCTTAGGGGACAACCGCTTCTATAAATACTGGATAGCAGAGGCATGGAGGCATTCATCCGCAAGCAAAGTATTCATTATCACAATTGACACTACTGTGACTGAGCTGATTCCAGATTCAAGAGGGAAGATGAATGCAAATACGGTGCGAGGACCACGATTAGGGGAAGCCGTAACGTTGTTTAAGGCTAAGCTGGTGAGCTCAATATTGCAGGTATTTGCCAACGTGCTCTGTTCATTCGTGTTTCCGTTTCGGCCATCGCCGGAGGGTGAGCACCAGAATGAGTATGATGCTCGCGCCTGCAGCTTAAGCAACCAAGCACCTCCATGCCACACAGTGCTGCTCATCAGGTTTTTCGAATGTTTCCTTTATTCTCTTTTCGCTTGAAAGAAATCTAAATCGAATACGCTTTGTATCCTCGATCAGATGTTTATTTTAATTCTAGATAAATGAAATGAAAAAGAGGCTTCATTTATAGCCTAGAAAGGGCGCCCTTTATAATTATCCTATGTTGTGTGCAGCGAGCAGAGTCGGAGGAACAGCCATAACAGCAACAGCTTCTACACAAGAAGACGAGTTACTTCCGCATCCGCTGTGTTCTTCTTCAATGTCAACACCGTCAATTTCATTCAGGAATCCTTTCCCTCCAACCTGATCTTCGCTCCCTTGCTTCCGATTCTGCTCAGCTTCCTTCAAATACGAAGTTCAGCGACGAATCCTTCCCCATTCGAGCTTCCTTCTACGGCTTTCATGGTTTCATTGGGATGTTCAGTGGCATACTACTTGACTCTAGCAGCTAAGTTCATGTTTCCTGGTTTTGCCTCTCAGTTTGGAATCCTCGCGTCAATATTTGGTTCCCTTGCTGTTGCCACCTTGATATCTTTGACACTGCAACTTCCATGGTGGTCCATTTTGTTTATTCTAACATTTATTGGAGCCTTCTTTAAGATGATCAATAAACTTCATAGAGCATATGGCAATATACGTCGTCCCCAGCCAAGAACCATGCAACAACTACTACCGTTGGATAATGTTATGTTCAATCTTTAGAGGAAAAGATTGATCTAGAAGAATACTAGTTACCTTAAATTCATTTTACATATTTTGCTAATAAAATCAATATGATCATTTTACACAATTTTCTATTATATATTTTGTTAATAAGAATAATATAATAATTTTACACAATCTTTCTACATAGACCGTTTAATTCAATGAAACAAAAACGTTCCTTTCCATTTCTTTCAATTCCCATAATTTTTTTATCCAAACAGGTCCTTCTCTTCCCAAGGCCATTGGGAACGAGATGACAAGATACAAATAGAAGCCAAATCCTGTCAAGGAGAGACAAGGGAAATCGTTAGAGAAGGGGACCAGGAAAAGCGAGTGGTAATACCTTCCAATTAATGTTATCATTAAAACAAGTCCTTCTTACACTATTTTTGTGGGGGAGGTCGCTTTTCAGAAGAGTGATGAGAGAGGGGAGAAGTGATTAAGGCACGTATTTCTAAAACTGATTAAAAAAGTACTTGGAGCGTCATCATTTCATGACCATGGATGAGTGCCTTTCATTTCTAACACTGATTCCAAATCGTGACAAAGTGACCTGTAGGCAAAAATTTCGTCCGACTCATAGACTTTTAGCTGAGCTAAACGGTCAACGACCACTTTTGCCGTGGTTTGCTAGTGGTCTAACTCTAACATGCATTCTAAAAATTTAAAATTTAAAATTTAAAAATTCAACGACCACTTTTGCATCACACGTTTGTTGATACTGTTTATAAAGATTAAAAATTTTATTTCCGTTAGGCCTCACCATTGTTCTTCCTTCTTCCCTCAACAAGCGACCTGCCCGAGCGACTTTCTTCTTCTTCTTCTTCTTCTTCCCTCACTTAGAGGTCCAGATCGACCTGCCATCCTCTCGCGCACGACCCCAGTTCCTGTGCGTCCCATCTCTGTTCCTTCCACTCTCAAGCCGGTGTCTGTTCTTCCTCTCGTGCGTCGTTGTCCTCCAAGCTCCCCATGGCCGTCGCCGCCGTCATGAGCTGGAGGAAGCCCCGATCTGTGTCGCGACGTCGTGAGCTTGAGGAGCCCGGATCTGCTTCCACTGACGTAGTTCTGCATCCGTCCTATGTCCCGCCGACGTCGTGAGCTTGATATGCACTACAGATCTGCCTCCACCGATGACCCATAAGCTCACTAGTGGAAGCCCTCAGCTGATGATGCTACTACAAAATCAAATGGATTCGAGCTTGCGCCTTAACGCTAGAACTTGCATTTCTATGAATTGTAACGAGCCTAGCATCCCCGGACACAGAATGGATCTTCTTTGAATGAGATCATGAACCCTATCTCTTTCAGCGATTCTCATAAGAAAAACTTCACCGAACATCTGGTGCGAGTTCCGACTGCTTTTATGCCCTGTAGCAGTGGTAGCGTCGTGGCCACGGTGAAGGTGATGGATAAGGCTGTGGAGGAGAGAAGAACGCTGGCTATACGGAGAGTTGTTGAGGGTAGAGACCAAAGTACGGTGAGAGAGTACTCCCTAATTGGTACGAAGACGGGCGATACCATTTTCACGCAATCTTGGACGCCAACTTCAGTTAAATTAAAGGTAAGTAATAGCTTGCATTCTCCAATATACTGAAGAACTTCTTGCTCTACTGGTCTCTGGAATGCATTTGGCAAGATTTAGCGTAACAGCTATTTATAGTTGTTAATCCATACTAATTATAACATAATAGATGATTTCAACGTAGTAATTCTCGCTCAGTTAAGTCTCAGGTAGAAATTATAGCTGGGCTGGTTGCATCTGAATTATGTATGACGCATAGAAAGAGTGATTATTATTATTATTATTATTATTATTTTGTAATCTGGCGCCGGTGAAGAAGAAAGTGCCCTTCGCTCAACTGAAAATATCCTTTTCAGACCATATTTATTTTTTTTAAAAACAATTTTTTTAGACTTTACATGCTGAATAACAAGTAATCTTTTTGACCAATGGAAGAGCATTTTCTACCTTGGGCTTGTTTAGAACAACGTTTTCAAAAGTCAAACGTAGGTTTAATAGTGTTTTTTGTAAAACGAAATAATCTCATCCACATATTTACCTCGATTTACGTAAAAATATTTATCTACTGCGTTCCCAAACGCTCACACTATCACTTTGCAGCTGAAGACGAAGTCATTGATCTATCTGTCTCCAAAAGAACTCCACCACCATCGTTGTAACCATTACTCGATCAGACATCTGCATCAGCTTAATGGGTTTTAAACAACGTGTCACAATTTTAAATTTGTTTGTTTCTCTATTTTGCATGTTAATTTAATTTATTGACATTATTATTGTCTTAAATGATCCCAAATAAATACCTTTTAATATGTGACTTTTAATTTTAATGTGTGTTTGAGAATCTCTCAAGAGAACGATTTTACGGATTCTAAGGTGAGCATGTGAAATGAATCTTGTTTCAACTTGTGAGCAATATGATTGGGAATCATCACTTCTCAAACGTGTATTTAGATAAACAAATGAAAAAAAAGCGTGCTGCCTTGGTCATATATGATATGATTAAAAAATTAGAAAAGTAGCAAACTTTTTAACGTTTTAAAGATTTTTTATAAAAGATATATAATGCATATAGTTAGTGGTAAAATAATTTTTTTTCCATATAAATTCATGTTTCTTACATTTGCATTTCATACCGGTTGTAAAGGGACTGGTGTAGGTGAAAGCAGTTGCATTTTTATAAGCAAGTCATGTTGATATTGCACCTACACTAGTTAAATTAATACTAGATGTAGAAAGTCAATATTTTTTATAAAAATCAATATTTTACAAACTATCTGCGCCAATTGAAAAAGCTAAAGACAATTACTATCATGAATAAATTTAATAAATGAGTAAAAATATTTAATAATTAATAATAATCTTGGTTAATTAAAACTCACTTGTTATGATTTGTCCTTACTAATATGCTATTGCTGCTGTTGTTCTATTACATTATATAGATATATATATGGAAAATTTAGTTTTAGGTCCCAAATAAGTAAGTTATTTAAGGAATGGTCCCATGGAGGAAAATATTTAATGAAATGTCTCAATTGACAATATGAGATCCTTGTATTTACAACATCACGGGCTGTGTTGCCAACACTTCATGTTGTCATGTGACATCTTATTAAATATTTTTCTTCATTGGACCATTCCTTAAATAACTTAAATTTCCCTATATATATATATATATATATCTCGTGATGGAAACGAAGAAGAGGGATAACTTTTAGGGGCAAACTTCTCTCTATTTCTTGGGCAAAGGAAAATTGATCTGAGAACCAATTTTTAGTGGAAGTTGGTGTTTGAAAATTCTATTAGCTTTAATGACTAGAACTAAAATATGCGCATTGTGTGAAATTCTATTGGGTACAAAAGTTCTAATAATAAAATTTGCAAATATTGATTTTGACCCACCAGTCCTACTATTCTTTTTAAGAACCACCAAACTCCATCTTTAATTTGCGTAGGAAGGAAGATGTGAAAAACGATGTTTCATGAAAACCGTTTTAGAAAGGCAAGGGTCTTTCTTTCTTTCTTTTTGTGTGTGTATATTCCTGAGGACATGAAGGAGATAAACAAAGACAATGTGCTTTTGAATGTTTGACTCAAAGATTGACTGGTCTCATTTGAGGCGGGATAGTGGACAAAATTCATAATATTATATGTTTAGTTTAAGGGGTTAATTTTTTTGCATACGGTATCTATAATTAATTATAAAAGGAGAAAATCTTGAGTGATTTGAGTGCTAATTAATTGTTTCAAAGAATTTATTAGTTGTTTTATTTTCGGGCAAAAAGATTGAGTATCAACCCTCTTGTTACTTGCAACTTTATCTTTATGAATATACCAAACGTGTTTGGTATATTTATTATTTTTTTGTTTATTTCAATCACATTCATTTATTTGGGCCATGGGGAGGAAGATAAATGCCATTAATTCACAGTGGAGATGGGAGGACACTTGTTAAGTTATATATCCAAATAATTTTGCAAAATTAGGATCTCTCCTTATCACCCAAATAATCATCTGTGGATGAGAAATTCTTAATTTCCAAAACCAACATTACAATCATCATCATTTATTGCCTTGTCATACCTCATTAATGGTATTGGAAAATGGAGGAGGAGAATTTTCCAACCTCATTAAATGAGGTATGGGAAAATATGTAAAGGGGGGATAATTTTTGTTCCACCTCATTAATGAAGAGGAATTTTAATAGGTAATTTTGAACGGTTTGAAATTTGATCACGGCAAATGTTGGTTTATTTTCATGAGATATATATACACACATATGTGCATGTGTGTAATCATGTGTGTATTCTGAAAAATTTGAAAGTGAGTATACGTGCATATATAAATTGTTGGAATATGGGGAAAGACAAAGGTATTAAGAAGTTGCATATATAAATTATTAATAAGGTTACTTTGTTGTGGCTCCAATCGCAGCGTTTGAGGAGGCATCCTAGCTCCTGGGTGCTTAGGTAAAAGTCTGAGGGTAATTGACGGCTCGCCCTTAGGTGAGTCCAACCCCCTGCCTAAAATTTGTGTACAAAAAAAAACTCATTGGTGGGCTGAACATAATTTATCCCACTTTACAAGAATTTGGATTTTTTTCGCACAATAAAATGAACAATTAATCACGTTGATTGAAATAATCATAATATCCAATTAATCTCATTAATAAGTTTGTTGAATGAAGATTAATTCTCAAAAAAGTACCATGCATAATATTTATTTCGTTGTAAAAAGCATAATAATCTATTCTATCAAGTTTAATGACAAGAATTTCAAAATATTATTGTAACTTATTATTGCTACTTAATCTCAAATTCGTACTTGGCAATGATATTTTTTTTGGTCATCCTACACCTAAAACACAACATGCTTAAGCAAGACTTAAGGAAATGTTACATGTCATTGAAACAAACGGCTCCAACTATTTGACAATTAATTTGAATATAAACTTTAATTGTTTATAAACACATTAGCCTTACAATTAGGAAATGTTTTAGTGAGAAATGAATTTCAATGAATTTATTAAAGGAAATTTGACTTAAAGATTGAGAAAGTGTCTAAAATGAATGGTCCAGCGAAAATATTCAAAAAATGAAGGCCCTGTTTGGTATCCTAGTACAATGTCTGTGATAAAAGACAAAATCCGATTAAGAATAAAAAATGAGACCAACGTATAAAAAATATTTTTAAATGGTGAGAATTGTTGGACACACGTAAACTTCAATTTTTATATTCAGTGACTTTCATCAAGCTTAAACTTTTTTTCATCCAGTGGCTTTCATCATAACTTTGTCTGCAAACTGTTGACCTGTAGGGTGCAAACAGCGAATCCACTTACGTTGTGTTTTTATCATATTTTTTTGGCCAGGGTGTTTTTATCATATGGATGATTAATAATTATGTAAATGCCTGAAAATAATTACTACTCCAATTCTTATCATAACTCACTTCCACATATTTGTTAAGGATTAAGAAAAATGTTGAAAATATTTAGATGAACAAAAATATCACTATATGTAAAACCAATCCTATATTAGGAAATGTTGGGTCTGTGTGTTTATATATAGAACTGGAGAAAGTAATTCTGAGGCATCACTCTTTTCAAAACTCTTCATCTCTCTCCATCAGTAAAATTCAAGTTCCATTCCAAAAACTAATGCCCTGTTTGATACGTGGAATTGGTTTTGATGGAATTGGAAGTGGAACTGGAAGTGGAATTGGAAGTGGAACTGGAAGTGGAAGTAAGATTAAAAGTTTGTTTGGTATGTTGGAAGTAGTGGGGTATTATTTTAATTTAATATTTATATTTATAGTGTAAAAAGACTAACATGCCCTTAACACAAAAAACAATTTTCCCCTCCCCACGACAGCGCCATCTCCGACCACCATAACAACAGTAGCATCTCTTCTCCGACCACCACAACGCAGCCCAATCATCACTCATTCCAACCTCAGATCCTCTCTTCTTCCTAGCCAACAGCAAAAGATATCACCACCATAGTCCAAAAGCCAACAATGGAGGTCGGAGAATGAGATAATGGAGGTCGCCAAAGTCCAAAAGAAGCAGCAGCAGCACCAAAGTCCAAAAGAAGCAGCAGCACCAAACACCCAGCAGCGATGATAATGGCAAAATCCCTCTTACCCAATGGAGGTCGCCGTTGTGAAGAATGAGATATCGTCGCCGATGATAATGGCAAAATCTTTCGTAACTGAAGGCTTGGATCTTCTCCGTCGCCGATATCGTCACCGTCTGAGATGCAGGAGGGGGTCGCCGGAGTCGCATATGGAGATTTATCGTCACATATGGAGGTCGCCATTGTGAAGGGTACAATGGTCTTGGGTGAATTCTCAGCTTCCTGGAACCCACTTCCTAGGGAGGTTTGATGGAACCCACTTCCATCATTTTTGATGGAAGTGAGTTCCATCAAGAAATAACTTCCATGCTACCAAACAATACAAACTATGGAAGTGAGTTCCACTTTCACTTCTCTCAAGCCAGTTCCCATGTACCAAACGTAGTGTAAGGATTCAAATCCAACATCAGCAAACTGTAAATACCCATTTTCTGGGAGTGGTGGAGAGAGAGAGAGAGAGTGAGAGTGTGTGATTGGGAAGCGAGAGGTAGGAGAGTTTTGAGAAGACCGACGAATGAGAATGAGAGAGAGAGAGAAGAGAAGTGATTAAAGGCTTCTAGAAAGTTAGAATATTATTAGCTATAGCATTATTTATGTGATTAGTATTTGAGTGTATTCTGTAATGGTTGCTAATAATGCTCTAGAATGATCTGAAATGTGTACATGTGTCCAAAGTTCATTGTTTCTGTACAAGATACACTGTTGACAAAAGGCAGAGCTCTGGAATACAATATTCATTCCATCGAGCCATATTTTCTTCTCCTGTTTTTGTCTTTTCTGTTTTACCTTTCTTGGTATTAGAGCGTTGCGACACAAGTCATGGCCTACACCCCAGAAAAATCATCCACATCTGCTCAGCAGCTGACGCACAATTCGACCACTCCACAACCTACCACTGCTCGCCCATAGCCTCCTATTCCACTACCAACTCCCGTCATTGTTTCTCCTATTCTTCCGACCAAGTCCGTTCCCTTGCTAAACTCTCTGAGTCAAGTCTCACCGGTAAAATTTGATGGGATCAACTTTACTCTATGGGAATCGCTCTTGCTACCGATTGTACGAGGACATCGGCTTGATGGCCACATTTTTGGGACTCAAGTAGTGCCGACGTAATACATCCTGGACGCAGAGGCAAATGTTATTCCCAATCCTGCGTTTGAAGACGTGCTTGTTACGGATCAAATCCTCTTGGCCTGGCTCTACGGTACGATGACCGTAGAGATTGCATCTCAACTAACTAGATGCAAGACGTCCAAGGAACTTTGGACTGCTACTAAGAACATGGCTGGAGCTAACACGAAAGCTCGTGTACAGTTGCTAACATTTGAGTTTCAGCGGATGAGGAAAGGTGCCCTCAAGATGGAGGATTATCTGTCGAAGATGAAGACACTCTCTGATAAGCTGGCATTAGCGGGGAGTCCAGTGTCAACAGAAGATCTTGCTTCTCAGGTGCTTTCTGGTCTTGATAGTGATTATAATCCGTTGGTTGTCTACTTATCTGATAAAGATAACATGAGCTGGGCTGAACTACACTTGAAGCTTATGACATTTGAAGCTCGATTGGAGCAACTCAACTCCACAGTCTCAGTCACAAATGCCTTCGCTAACGTTGCTGTGAGATCTGAAGAAGGCCGTGGAGGACGTAGTTCTTGGCGAGCACGAGGAAATAGACATAGATTCCGTGGTCGTGGAGGTTTCAGATCATGGACCACTGATATCAAAGCTGAGTCTCAAGAGAAGCCTCAGTGTCAGTTATGCAAGAAATATGGGCATGAAGTGCGTACCTGTTACAAAAGGTATGACAAGGATTATAATGGGTCTTCTACTATGAAAATGGCCAACCCCCATGCCTCTTATACTGCCTCTGCTTTCACGGCTACTAGTGAAACTCTTAACGATCCAGCCTGGTATCTCGACAGTGGCGCCACCCATCATATTGCATCATCCTCTGCCTACATTGAACCCAAAGATGATGTTCCAGGTAACCAATGTATTTTAGTTGGAGATGGGCATCCATTACATATTAAGCAATCTGGAGACACTACCTTATCTTGTGGTGATACAAGATCACTTAAAATGAAAAATGTCCTGATTGTTCCTAAGATGACTAAGAATTTACTAAGCATCAAGAAGCTTACAGATGATAACCCTGTATATGTTTCATTTTACTCACATGGCTGTTTTGTGAAGGATCTTCACACTGATCAAACTCTAGCATATGGAGTCCCAAGTGGTGGAATGTACAAGGTTGGAGGTTCTGCTCAGTCTTTTTTGTCTGTTTCCAGTCCAATTAAAGGCAAAGATTTACCCAAGAACCAGTGTTTTGCTTTGGTTTCTGTTTTAGAGTCATGGCATAGGAAACTCGGCCATCCCAATGGAAGAATTTTGAGTCAAATCCTTTCTGACTGTAAAGTTTCCCATGATATTAATAAAGATAGTTTTAATTTCTGTGAGTCCTGCCAGTTGGGAAAATCTCATTGGCTGCCTTTCCTTTATCATCTTCTCGAGCACAAACACCTTTAGCTTTAGTTCACACTGATTTGTGGGGTCCAGCACCCTTAAATTCTTCAGGTGGACACAAATACTACATAAGTTTTCTGGATGATTATAGTAGATACACCTGGGCCTACCCTTTAAAAACCAAGGATCAAGCTGTTATTGCTTTCAAACAATTCAAGACCATGGTTGAAAATCAATTTGATAAACGTATTAAGGTCCTTCAGAGTGACTGGGGAGGAGAGTTCAGGAAATTCCAACCCATTTTAGATGAATGTGGTATCATTTTTCGTCACTCATGTCCCTATACTTCTGTCCAAAATGGTAGAATTGAGAGGAAACATAGACACATAGTTGAAACAGGGCTTACATTACTTGCGCAAGCCAAAATGCCATTACACTTCTGGTGGGAAGCCTTTTCTACAGCCATTTTTCTGATTAACAGATTACCAACTCAGGTTTTAGATGGTGTTTCTCCATTTCAGCAACTATGCAACAAGAAACCTGATTATACCTATTTCAAGGTGTTTGGATATACTTGCTATCCTTGTCTACGACCCTTTCATAATCACAAGTTTCAGTTTTACAGCACTAAATGTGTGTTTATGGGGTACAGTGGTGCTCATAAAGGTTATAAGTGCCTTGATTCTACTGGAAAACTATATATCTCCAGGCATGTGGTTTTTAATGAGTCTCGTTTTCCTTTTTCTGATGGTTTTAACACTTCTGGACAGGTTTCCCAATCTGAAACTGTCACCTTGTCTAATTTTTCAATGATGTCACAACCACCCCCGTTTGTTTCACAGGATGTGTCTGGTGGCAATATTCATGAATCTCATGGCATCATATCTGGATCAGTGTCCAGAAATGATTCTTCATCCTGTGAAGAAGAATGGGACCAAGGTAACATCAGTAATATTCCTAGTGTACCAGCTTCGATTGATTTCTTACAGGCACAGGAACAATCTTCACCCTCTTCTAGTACACCAGATTCTATATCAATCCAACAGTCTGCTGAATCTACTGCATATGAACAGCATTCGTCATCCTCTATCAGTAATACTAGTGAATCTGGATCTGGACAGAACCTTGTTACTTCTAATACCAATGTTGATAATTCTTCACGGGGTCACAATGTTCATCCTATGCAGACAAGGAGCAAGTATGGCATTTTTAAACGACAAACACCTTTTATTGGGTCTGCTGTTTTTTGCCTAATGGAGCCTAGCTCAGTTGATGAAGCTCTTGCACATCCATAGTGGCAGAAAGCGATGAAAAATGAGTATGATGCACTAATCAAAAATCAAACATGGCAGCTGGTCCCATACAATGGTCAGAAGAGTATTGTTGAATGCAAATGGGTTTTTAAAACTAAATACAAGGCAAATGGTACACTGGACAAGCCTAAGGCCAGATTAGTGGCTAAAGGTTTCCAACAAACGGCTGGAGTTGATTTCAATGAAACCTTTAGTCCTGTGGTAAGATCTACTACCATTCGAATTGTTGTATCTCTTGTTGTTTCTTTTTATTGGAGTATAAGGCAACTAGACATCAACAATGCCTTTTTAAATAGGTTTCTAACTGAAACTGTATTTATGGAACAACCACAAGGCTTTGTGGATAAACAGTTTGCAAACCATGTGTGCAAGTTATCCAAAGCTCTTTATGGGCTCAAACAAGCTCCTAGGGCCTGGTATGACAGATTGAAAAATACCTTAGTAGCTTGGGGATTTTTCAACTCCAAGAGTGACTCCTCCTTATTCATTTACACTGATAAGCTATAGATTATGATCATCTTAGTGTATGTGGATGACATTCTTGTCACTGGGAGTAATTTCAAGAGCTTGAATCTTTTTATTCATAAACTTCACAATGTTTTTGCTCTCAAGGATATGGGGTCAGCACACTATTTCCTTGGTATAGAGATGCAACGTAATAATAGGGGTATGTTTTTAAGCCAAATAAAGTATATTATGGATATTCTAGAACGTTTTCAAATGAGTGGGGCTGCTCCAGTGAAGACTCCTATGGCACTAGGAAAGTCCTTGTCTGCTCACCATGGTGCTCCCCTTGAAAATCCTTCAAATTATAGAAGTGTAATTGGAGCTTTACAATATTTGTGCACAACCCGTCCAGATATCAGTTTTTGTGTTAGGAAACTCAGCTAATATATGTCAAATCCCACCACTGAACATTGGGTAGCTGTCAAAAGAGTCCTAAGGTATCTTAAGGGAACATCAAACTTGGGAATTCAAGTAAAGCCCTCAAGACATCTTAACTTGGTTGCTTATTCAGATGCAGATTGGGCGGCATGTCCAGATGATCGAAGGTCTGTAGGAGGATTCTACATTTTTCTAGGAAATTCTCTCATAGCCTGGTCCTCTAAAAAGCAAAGGGTCTTGTCCAGGTCTAGCACAGAATCTGAATACCGTTCGCTGTCCAATACGGCTGCTGAGGTATCATGGATCATTTCACTCCTATCAGAACTCAAATTTCCTGTGAAGAGAATTCCTCTTGTATGGTGTGATAATACTAGTGCAGCAGCTATTGCATCAAACCCTGTTTGCCATGCTAGAACGAAACACATAGAAATCGATGCTCATTATATAAGGGATCAAGTGCTACAACATAAGTTATCTGTTCAATATGTTCCGACGCACTTGCAACTGGCAGACTGTCTCACAAAGCCACTGCCATATTCCAGATTTTGTCAACTAAGAAGGAACCTTGGTATCACTGATTGTTCTCCTGATAATAGAAGAGGGGTTGAAGTAACTGAGTGAGTTAGAATATTATTAGCTATAGCATTATTTATGTGATTAGTATTTGAGTGTAATCTGTAATGGTTGCTAATAATGCTCTAGAATGATCTGAAATGTGTACAGGTGTCCAAAGTTCATTGTATCCGTACAAGATACACTGTTGATAAAAGGCAGAGCTCTGGAATACAATATTCATTCCATCGAGCCATATTTTCTTCTCCTGTTTTTGTCTTTTCTGTTTTACCTTTCTTAGAACAACTTGAATCATTCACATCCTTAAAAACACACGGGGGCACAACCCTTCACATCTTCTTGATGGAACATTTTTCATTGAATCACATCAATCAATAAAAATAATTAAGATTCGCTTGGTGGTATTTGGTCCGTTTGGTAAAGCAGTGGAGAAGTACTTTTACCATTTACGAGGTAAATGTGTGAAGGAGATTATCTCATTTTACAGAAAAACAGTGTTGAACATGCTTTTGGGGTGTTGAGAAGCTTTCCCATTATTTTTTCCAAAAACAATTATCCCACCGAGCCAGTGCGGGACCGTTACTCGTTGATACGTGCCCAATAATCGGTGTCGATCGCTTTTTCTTCTACATGTATAGAGTTTAAAATCATGTTCAACAATATTTATCTTGATTTTGTCAGAGTATTTTTTAAAAATAAAAATATGTGATTTATTAAATGAAAAGATGTTATTTTTCAAAGAAAGCGATGTGATTTTTTAGAAAGTTGTGTTCTTATAAATTAATTAATTTATTTGAAGGAGTGTGTATAGGGTTGTAATTCTAAAGTCATGTATTCCTACATATCATAAAGGTGCAACTTTTCATTGAAAAGTTACTATGGTTACACTACTACAGATTATAGTTTTTAATACTGAAATTCGCGTCCTTTTTTTTTAAATAGGGAGTAAAAAAATGAAGGTGGTGACATATTTAAAATTATAAAACGGAGACGGGCTTTTATGAATATAGGGCGTATAAAGGCTCACTTTTGGCATCCTATATTGATGTAGGGCACTGTAAGTGTTGCCCTAAGGCGTCCTATATAGCAATATAGGGGGCCGTAGGTATATTTTTTTAAAAAAATGTTCTCTTCAATTTTATTTAACCCCTTTACTATATCTGATTCAATTTGTAGTAGGTAATTCCATTTTGTACACCAGATCAAGGGCTTGTTTGGGGAGGCCGTTTGCCTCCCCAAAATCCATTCCTACGCTTACCGAGATAAAACTCCTCTCACATATTTACCTCAGAATCTGTGACTATTCTCCCAATGGACTTTCCAAACATGCCCCAGACATAATAAACACATCAGAGTTAAAAACAAAAGTCATTGTGGCTTATCAAGAGTAAAAATATACCTATGGCACCCTATATTGCAATATAGGGCGCCATAGGTCTATCCTACGGTGCCTTACAAGATATAGGGCGCAGTAGACCCTAACTTTCTACTACTGCCACATACATGCCCCCTTAGAAAGGGCGTCAATTGGGTTAAAAATAGGGTGTAAAAAGTAACTTTTGTAGTAGTGGTTATGACTTTTTGAAGTGGTATGTTGTGATTTTTAATTGAAGAGACATTATTTATAAAAGGTACCACTTCAAGACAACTCTCTATCCTCTATAAATACCCTCCCCATCCCCCCATTTGGACACATAATTTTCCTCACAACAATATCAAACTCATTATCTTTATCTTTGTTGTTTTGACTTGAGTGTAGCTAGGGAGTTTAATCCATACTTAAGGATCTCTATTGTATCATGCAGGAAATTCATCGGTTAACCCAACTTGCACCCTATAATATAGGAATAGGTGGGGGTGAATTAAGTCTAAAGGAAAGTGTTGTCCACGCCTTGGAGATATTGTGCACAACTTTCCTTTTCATCTTCCTCATCTCTTCTTCTTATATTCTTCAAAGAACCATTCCCACGAATATCGCCAACGATTTAAGTAAGAACACTTTTCCACCACCTTCCCAGACGGGTCAAATTAATTTAGCTAACTTTCTTAATCTAATCAAATTAGTTAATTAGATTTTATTAGGAGTATTAAATATTAAATTCTCCTATTGAATTTCATCTCGCAAGTTTTTATCTTTGGTGTAAGACTAGGAATAGAAAGATAAATTATATATATAATGAACAATATTATACTGTAAGGTTGTCGATCACTAGGAAAAAGGTTCGTGAATTTTATTTTAATCAAGGGATTTTCCTTGGAAACTTCTTTTGACTTCACTATTTCGCTTCCGCATTGGCATTTACTTTAAAACCAAGGACTTCTCAGGAGTCTCCACTCTTTTTTTCCTCTCCACAGAGAAAAAATATTTCGCTGTCTATGTAAGCATATAACGGCCTAATTCCGAATTAGGAAGAAGTACCAATTGTGCACTTCTTTAATTAACAGAGACTATGAATGCAGAAACGGTACAAAGATGACTCCAGCGTCCAAAACTGTTTATGGCAAAGCTAGTGAACTCAATGTTGCTGCAGTGGTGGTGGTTGCCGCGGCCATCATCATCGAATGGTTTGAACTGGAGCTTAGCAATGGAAGCAGCAAACAACAATACCACTCCATGGCATACAGTGCTGTTCATGATGAGGTCTTTCATTTCATTACATTCCCTTTTCCCATGCATCACATTTTTTTAATGAAAACTGAATTCATTAACTAACACACAACATTCGGTCAAGCTCATCATTGATATCTATGATCAATTAGCTAAATACTCACTCAAATAGTTTAAATGATAGTTTTTTATCTTTTATACGTGAGGCGTAAGTTGATGAAGCTTGAAACTTTCTTGTTTGAGTTATGGAATTCAGGTATTATTAAAAAAAAAATTAATGGAGCGAGTTTGTTGTGTGCAGCGCCCAGAATAAAAGGAACAGCCATGCTGACGATGGCTTTTATTCAGAAAGACAAGTTCCTTACTATGTATTCTTGTTCAATTTCAATATCTTCAATTTCTCGTAGGAATCCTTTTCCTCCAACTTGATCTTCGCTCCCTTGATTCCAGTTTTACTCAGCTTCCTTCAAATCTCAGGGACAAGCCCCTCACCCTTTGATCTTCATCCGGCTTTCCTGGTTTCTGTGGCATGTTCGGTCGCATACTACTTCGCTCAACCAGCTAAGTTCATGTTCCCTGGTTTTGCTTCTCAGCTTGAGGTGATCATGTCAACGTTTGGCTCTCTGGCTGTTACCATTTTGGTATCTTTGATTCTACATGTGCCATGTTGGTCCATTATTATTATTCTATTATTCAAAGGAGGCTTCTTTAAGTTGCTCAATAACCTTCATGCAACATATGCCTATATGCGTCGTCCCCTGCTCGGAATGATACAACCACTCCTACCATTGTATAATGTTATATTCAGTCACTAGAGGAAAAGATTAGTTCAGAAGATCGCTAGTTACCTTACGTTAGGGCATTTTGATGTACCTTTTTTTCCCTTCCTTTTTCTCTTGTATTGAAATGCTATCTTTTATGTCTTCGAATAGTTATGATCAAGCTGTTATTATAGTAGAAAATGCATCTAACACTCTTTCTCTTCTAATTCTTAAACTAGGTTTTTCTATCCATGTATCGTTCAATTCTAATCTCATTTCTCTTTATTAAGCATCTCCTCATTTTCACAGATGTGTTGGGGCTCCGGAGATCTGTAGGATAATATACCCAAAGGGTTATACTAAATTTTACGTCTAAAGAAAGCTCTGGGTCAAGATTGTCATTCGGTGGAAAAAAAGGCCTTGTTAACTCTCCTCCTATTCTTTTTTTAATAAAAAACTCTTGTCCTATTCTAAAATTATTTTTTTGGGTGTAATACTTTTTTTTATACAATTTTTGGGTGTAATACTAAAATGACGAATTCTGTCTCATAATTGTTCGGGTCAACTCATTCGTGGGCTGAACATAATTTATCCCACTTTATAAGACTTTGGATTTTCTCCCAAAACAAAATGAACAATTAATCACGTTGATTGAAATAATCATAATGTCCAATTAATCTCATTGGTAAGTTTGTTGAATGAAGATTAATTCTTAAAAAAAAAGGTATCATGCTTAATATATTATTTCGTTGGAAAAAGCATAATAATCTATTCTATCAAGTTTATTGAAAAGAATTTCAAAATATTATTTTCACTTATTATTGCTACTTAATCTCAAATTTGTACTGGCAATGAATTTTTTTTTGTCATCCTACACCAAAAACACACAACATACTTAAGCAAGACTTGAGGAAATGTTACATGTCAGTTGAAACAAACGGCTCCAACTATTTGACAATTAATTAGAATGTACAGTTAAATTGTTTATAAACAAATTAAACTTACAATTAGGCAAGGTTTTAGTGATTAATGAATCTCAAATGAATTTATTAAAGGACATTTGACTCAAAGATTGGG
The DNA here is from genome assembly GCA_025593235.1 of Vachellia pachyceras. Taxonomy (NCBI): domain Eukaryota; kingdom Viridiplantae; phylum Streptophyta; class Magnoliopsida; order Fabales; family Fabaceae; genus Vachellia; species Vachellia pachyceras. The sequence goes on from JANTPZ010135174.1 coordinate 19,046, forward strand.
AACGTGTCAAACATGCATCGTCCAGCGAAAATTTTCAATATTTGGTACGCGGTACCCTGGTATAGTACAATGTTTGTGTTAAAATGGCAAAATCCGATTAAGAAAAAGATGAAACAAAATTGGCAGCAAAATAAAAATTGGCATCTAGTACAATTCTATAAGCCATATGAATATTCATTCACGGCAAAATATGCAAATATGAAATTGAGGACGAAGCATTTAATGAAGCTTCGACAGTTCAATTTATGAACAAATTTGCTTTGCTTCCCTCCCAATAATCCTCTCGTAGGAGTGAATCCTTAAAAAAAGGAACACTATAAATATTTTAAGAACACTAAATATTTTAAGTGTTGATTTATAAAATTTTAAGTGTTCATGTGTTAACGAAAAACAAGATATAATATATTGTTGTAATCTGTTGTAGTCAGGATTACAACAGATTTGTTGTAATCCTGTAACACATCCTTCGCAAGTGATACTGTAACACATCCTTCGCAAGTGATAGTCAGAGGGGTCCGGTTAAGGATGTTTCCCGGAAGGTGAAGAAGACAGTTGGAGAAAGAGAAAGAGATTACGCAGATGACAGTCAGAGAAAGAGAAAGAGATCACGCAGATGACAGTTCTCTTTCTCTTTCTCTTTTTTTCGAATCGAGCGGTCAAAGTAATAAGCCTGTTAGGGGGCAGCTGCTTCTATAAATACTGGGTAGCAGAGGCACGCTTGCACGGAGGCATTCATTCACAGCCAAAGTATTCTTTTGTAATTGTGACCGTCACTGAACTGATTCCAGATTCAAAAGGGAGAAGATGAATAATGCAGATACGGTGAGAGTGCAACGCTTATGGGAAGCCTTAACGTTGTTTATGGCTAAGCTAGTGATGAGCTCAATATTATTGAAGGTAACCAACATGCTCCGTTCATTGGTGTTTCCGTTTCGGCCATCGCCGGAGGGTGAGCTCCAGAATGAGTATGATGCTCTCATAGCCTGCAGCTTAAACAACCATGCCCCTCCATGCCACACAGTGCTGCGCATCAGGTTTTTCCAATGTTTCCTTTATCCGCTTGAAAGAAATCCAAATTGAATCCGTTTTGTATCCTCGTATGGTTTTCCCAGTGGAGTGCCAGGTGTCTTAACGGTTAAAGTTAACATTGAATAACACCCATGGCAAAATTGATCCAATTTAGGAACTTTGAGGGTGAAATTGTATCAAAAAAATTTTCAGATACCCAATGCTCTAAGTGGAAACTTCCGGGGTGAATTTGGACATTTATCCTTATAAAAGCTGTAACTATTTAGCAAGATCAAATAATAAAATATGAATTTAAAAATACTAAATTATCCCTAGCTAAATTAAAGTTCTTATATTTGTCATAGAATTTTTCCCAAAAAAAAAACTAAAACTTCTCCACTGGAGCTGGGACTTCAAGTTTGAGCGCCCTGCCGTATGCTGCTGCTTCTTCTTCTTCTGTTCATTTTTTTTGGCTAATGGTTGTATGGTTGGTCGGTAGTTTTTCTTCAACTCACAGTATAAGAGCAACTATTTGAGATTTGAGCAAGAGTAATTAATGATTTTTAAATTTATACTTTAATTTTGATTCCTTTCAAATAAATATTATTTTTCCAAAATCGTATATGTTAATTTTCCCCTTTCTTTATTTATTTTTAATTCTAGATAAATGAAATGAGAAAGAGGCTTGATTTATGCCCTAGAAAGGGCGCCCATTATAATTATCCTCTGTTGTGTGCAGCGAGCAGAGTCGGAGGAACGGTCATAGCAGCAACAGCTTCCACACAAGAAGACGAGTTCCTTCCGCATCTGCCGTACTCTTCTTCAATGTCAACATCTTCAATTTCTTTCAGGAATCCTTTCCCTCCAACCTGATCTTCGCTCCCTTGCTTCCAATTCTGCTCAGCTTCCTTCAGATACGAAGTTCAGCGACGAATCCTTCACCATTCGAGCTTCCCTCTATGGTTTTCGTGGTCTCATTGGGATGTTCAGTGGCATACTACTTGACTCTAGCAGCAGAGTTCATGTTTCCTGGTTTTGCTTCTCAGTTTGGAATCCTCGCGTCAATATTTGGTTCTCTTGCTGTTGCCACCTTGATATCTTTGACACTGCAACTTCCATGGTGGTCCATTTTGTTTATTCTAACATTTATGGGAGCCTTCTTTAAGCTGATCAATAAACTTCATAGAGCATATGGCAATATACGTCGTCCCCAGCCAAGAACGATGCAACAACTTCTACCTTTGCATAATGTTATATTCAATCATTAGAGGAAAAGATTGATTCAGAAGAATACTAGTTACCTTAATTTAGGTTATGTATATGTACAAATTTTCCGTTTCTTTTTCTTTTCTATTCAAAGGCTGTCTTTCATGTTTCAGAGTAGTTGTAATCCAGCTGTTATTATAGATTTTGAACTCCCAACTTTGTAGGTTGAGTGGCTTTGTCCCTTTTCTAATTATCAACAACAATGAAATTGTCCCCATTCTTTGGCACAGCCATATGTGGGTTATGTCCCTCTTATTGATGCCTTGTTTATTCAGAATAAAAAAGTTAACTATTCTCGTGTGTTAATTTTTTACGGTTTTGGTTTCGCTGAGGTTAATTTGTCCTCTTGTTATTTTTTTATAGGTAAATTTTAGGTCGGCCACGGAGGTAAGCCACCTTCTTGATGCTTGCCTGATTTTGCATTCATTATAATTAACAACTTTTTTCAATCTTAATAAAATTAAGGTTTTTGTTGAAAATAGGTGCTGGTTGGATCAACTTTATAAAAATATGTTGATTGAAGTCGAAATAAAATTTTTCCTATGTTTAAATGTAAATTACGTTGATAAAGTACAGTTAATACAACCAAACACCTTATACTCCCACCTATCCACATAATATAAGGCACTTTTTACTATTTTTAGTTTTCTCTGCCTTTAAACCATCATTTAATACGAATAAAATTGAAAAAAAAAATCAATTTAATATAAATTATTAGGTTAGCTAAATTTTTTTATTAGTAAAAAGTGAATTGGTGAAAATGACAAGATTCCCTCCTATATTTTATAACGTGTTTCAGAATAAAGATCGAGCTGGTCTGAATTGGTTGTTTTTCTCTCTGTATTTAAAATATTGTACTGATGTTATTTTAGTTGAATAAATTGTTAAAACCCTATGATGAGAGCATCATTAGTTCTCATGGTTGAAACATAGTAATAAAATAAAAATTAATAAAATTATGAGAATTGGGGGAGTTAATTAGAGAATGAGCCATACTCAGTCGCACTTAACATGGAAGCTCAATTGCATATATGTGGAATGTATCATTCTATAATTAATTCTCCAATGGAGGATTTTCCCATATTCTCCATAAAAACATTATATGCCTGAATAATACTAATATATGAGAAATATATTTATATTAAGTTTAATTGTCAACATAATAACAGTGTATGAATTTTGAATGAAATAACATCACATACATAGCTATAAATGGTATAAAAATGTATGGGAAATTTATTCTTAGGTCCCAAATAAGCAACTTATTTACGAAAAGGTTTCATGGATGAAAATATTTATTTTGAGGTCCCAAGCGCTTGTCATGACAACATGAGGTCCTTATATTGACAACAACATGCGCTGATGTTGACAACACCATGTGCGATGGTAATGACAACACCATGTGCTGATAATGACAACATCATGTGATGGTGTTGACAATACCATGCGCTGATGTTGACAACATGAGGTCCTACCTTGGAGCCTCAAAATAAATATTTTCATCCATGTGACCTTTTTGTAAATAAGTTCCTTATTTGGGACCTCAGACTAAATTTCCCAAAATGTATATTTAGGGTGTTTGAATTAGCAGTGGAAGGTAATTTTCCAACGTCATTTACGGTTTATAAGGTAAATATGTGAGAGGGATTTTATCTCAACTTGCACAAACGTGTTTCTCCAAAAGTTAGGGGTGTGCAATGGGCGGGCGGGACTGCCCCGGGGGCACCCCATGTCTCGCCCGTTAAGGAGACCACAGGTACGGGGTACGGGTCTAAACGGGCGGGGTATCACGGGTAATGGGTTACCGGTGATACCCACCCCCCAAACCAAAAGCACAGTTCCAGACATGAAGGAGGGTAAAAAGGAACATGGACAGAAGATATGTCATAGGTTTTCTGCCACTGTTCGAGACAAAAAAAGCTTAGTTGGGTCTCAGATTACAATTTGGATAGCAGCAAGGCAGCAAACACTGAATATAATCCAAACATGAACTCATTTCTCAACATAAACTCACTCAATCAGCCCACCTAGTCCCTAACGCAGCATAAGCAATGAACTCAAACTACTAAAATCAGATAATGCAATCCAGACCTTGATCGAAGCTACATCTCAGACCTGTGACCTGTGATTGAAGTCGCGATATCTGCGAGTGAAATGGAGAGCCAGAAACTGTGGCCGCTGTATGGGTCCCATGACCATCGTGGTCTCTAGGCGATTTGAACTCACTTTGCTCGTTGATTTTACCCATTGTAGCTTCGTAGCTGTGGTAGAACGCTCTCGCACCTACAATTTTTCTGTTACAGTGATGCTTTGTGAATCCTTGTTCAGTTTCGTAGCTTCCTTTCCAGTTAGAAGGTACGGGTCCCATACCTGTGTCGTTGAAGCTCTCGCTCTCCGGCCAGATCCCTGTGTCCAAAACCCCAACAACGACGTCATGGTCAGACGTCATCTGCGACCAGAGGTTCGTGCTCCGTGCCGATTCGAGCCCTAAGAACATGGGGTTACGCGTGGTGTGAAGCTCATACTTGGTTTCTGGTGGACGAATAGGCGAATCTGGATATGGGCTCTTTTTTTGGATATAATTTGTATATGTGCTCTGATTTGGGCTCTTATGGAATTTTGTTAAGAAAACGGGGAAAATGGGCGGGATGGGCATCCCGTGGGTGAACCTGTACCCGCCCCGTGAAATGGTAACCTCGTCCATTTTGGATCCGCCCGTCACGGTTCCAAAACGGACGGGGTTAAACGGGTATTTTAATCCAGATTGCGGTGCGGGCTTTTTTGTCCACCCCTACCAAAAGCTCACACAAACAAGCACTTTGGTTTTTTTTTTTTTGTGAGGGTTTATTTATTATGTTTTTTTAAAGGTTTTAATATTGGGATCCGACTCAATCACTTAACGCGGTTCAATTTATTATCCTGCGCATTCAATCACACACACGTGTACATATGTCATCGTTCCGTGTGTGTCTGCGCATATATAGACTGTTCATCAACAATTCCGTGTGCGTACTTTATCTACTCCCATTTGTGGGGTGAGAATAAAAAATGTGTATACAAGTTTGGGGTGAGAATAAAGTGCAAATTCCTTCTTTTTCTACGGCTGAATAAGCAATTTTCTATCGATCTTCCGTTTTTTATGGCTCACAACAATATTTTGAATTAAAATTCAAATTCGGGTTGAAGCAAATTTACTGCTTCTGTGCACATGAGCTTGTTTGCCTCCTCTTTCTGAAATCTAAGTTTAGTTTGAGAACCTAAGTTTTATCCTAAAACTTAAGTTTTGTTCAAGTAGCTATTCACATTTTTCAGAAAAACTATTTTAGATACAAAATCTCGGTTTGAAACTTAGGTTTTAAAAAAGCTATTTTCTTGTCAAATCACACACTCTCTCCTAATAAATTTTGCCTTTCCTACTTTTTCTTTCTTTCTTTCTCTTTCATCTTTTCTACCTACTTTTTGACTCGAGCTCCGTAAAAACCAAAACTTCTCAAACACAATCTTTTAAAACCAAGGTTTTGAAATAAAAAACATATTTTCTTGTCAAATCACACCCTCTCTCTTAATAAATTTTCTCTTTCATACTTTTTATTTTTTTTCTCTTTCATCTTTCATACCTACATTTTGACTCAAACTCCGTAAAAGTTAATAACTTTACAAACACAATCTTTTAAAACCTAGGTTTTGAAACAAAAAAGCTATTTTCTTATCAAATCACACCATTTCTCTTAATAAATTTTATTTTTCATACTTTTTTTTCTCTTTCATCTTTCCTCCCTAGAACTCCGTAGAAGGCAATAACATCCTAAACACAATTTTTTAAAACCTAGATTTTGAAACCTATATTTTGCATCGGAATCCGTAAAATCTATTATCCAAAATTGAATTGTATAAAATATTTTATAGAGGGATTATAGAAAAAAGATGCAAGCTCGCTGCTTCAACCTTTACCCACTCACTCTAAATAAAACTGATATGAGAAAAGATGTTTCACGGAAGTAAAAGAACACAACACACAACTGCTCCCATATAACTAACAAAGCAGTTGCTTGTTATAATATGAACTAATTATTTTTCATATAAATTCATATTTAATAAAGTTAATGGAAGAGAGTAAAACTAATACTCTCTCATTTCTAAATATGAGATATGATTACTGTAAGATTCGAGTTTAGTGTAATTAATAAGAATGATATTGAAAATTATATATGCTATATCCAATCATTAATATAAGAGACGATTGTTTTTAGGATAGGCTAAAGTATACTTTTAGTCCTTTATGTTTACGTCAGGTTTCACTTTAGTCCTTTAAGTTTAAAAAGTGCACTTTTAATCCCTCAAACTTAACGTCGTTAGCTTCTCTTAACGGAAATTGCTGACTCATCAAACTTAACGCTATTATTTGAAATCTTTTTTATTTTACACAATTTAAAATATCAAATTCATTATATTATTAAATTAAAATTAAAATGTGAGTATGCTTTGTCAACATTTTATTGCACAGTCGTCAATTAAATTTGATGAGTCAACAATTTCCGTTAAGAGAAACTAACGGCGTTAAGCTTCAGGGACTAAAAGTACACTTTTTAAACTTAAAGAACTAAAATGAAACCTTATGCAAACATAAAGAAATAAAAGTATACTTTAGCCTTTATGATATTTAAAAATCTAAACACATTACTTTAAAATATTTATATTTATTATTTTTCTTCATAATAATTCCTCTTACTAATAAACTAATTATCTAATTATACACAAATAAGTATTTTACATGTGCACACACAAATTAGCCCTCTCGTTACCGTTACTGTTACCACTTATGCCTCATTCCTGCCGCATGCTATTTGGCTTTCACTGCGATCCACCGGTAGTCAACCGACTCCTTCACCATAATTGATAGGCATCCCCTTCACCTGCCTACCTTTTATTTTATCTCCCACCACATACACATCTCTAGTAAGGTCAAAAATCTCCATAATTAAAAGTTTATTTGATTTCACTTCACAAAATTTAGGTTTTACCCTAAAACTTAGATTTTGTTTAAGTACTCACATTTTTCGAAAAAATTATTTTGGATACAAAACCTTGGTTTGAAACCTAGGTTTTGACTATTTTCTTGTCAAATCACACCCTTTTTCCTAATAAATTTTCTCTTCCTACTTTTTCTTTCTTTCTCTTTCATCATTCCTACCTACTTTTTGCATCGGAATCCGTAAAAGCCAAAATTTCCCAAACACAATCTATATATTCTCAAAACACATTTTCTTTCTTTCTCTTTCATCAATCACATTTTCAAAACATAATTTTTACCTCAAAATTCGTAAAAGGTATTCTCGAAAACCTAATTTTGCCTTGGATTTATTTTCCCAAAACAAGAAGAACAATTAAGCACGTGTTGAGTGAAAGAATTATAATATCCAATTAATATCATCGATAAGTTTGTTGAATGGAGATTAATTTTAAAAAAAATATGATGCATAATATTTTATTTCGCAGAAAAAAACCATAATAATATATTCTATGGTTAAGGTGTAATTTTAATAACTAAGTTTTCATGAGGAGTGTTTAACACCAAAAAATTTTGAAAAGAGAAAAAATACACATAATGTTATAAAAGTGGTGCAAAAATAACAACACCGTTATTTCAACCGTTAATAACCCACAAAATCAGCTTTTTTCTCCTCCCTTAGCAACCTCATCCGTTCTTCTTCGTTTCTTTCTCTTCCACTCTCTCTCCTCCTTCTCTCCATCGATTCTGGTCAGATAACCTTGAAATTTCTCGAAAATTTTCTTGGATGAAAATCGAACAGGGAGGCACAATGTTGGCTGAGACTTCTGGTTTTCACCGGCCCAGATTTGGAGCTCTCTTGCACTCCGATCCGACGTCTTTTTGCTGCATTGGCTACGAAGGCGAGGATTCGACTTCAAGCCCGCTAAACTACGCAGACAGCACCGCCACCAGAGACGCCAGTACTCCTTGGTTGATGTCTCCTTGGAATCCAATGGCCTTGCCGTACACCAAATCTCCCTGGTTGTTGTCGTCGCCCATGCATGATAATACGTTCCACGCCGACGATAAATCTTCAAGCTTTGGACCTTCTTCACTGGATCTTCCTCCTGCAACTCCATTATCACATCTCCATTCTACAGAGATGCCAAATATAACAAGCCATGAGAAATTGATTGTATCTTCAGAAAACATGCAGCAAAGGAACTGATTTTATTGCTAAGTAACAAGAAGTAATCAAAGGACATAGAGGGAAAGAGCTGTTTTGGTCAACATGCAAACAGAGGCCAAAGATCAAGCACCTCCTATTCATAAAGGGAGACAACTTCTTCAAGAATCAAACACAAGACAAATACGAAAAAGGAGGAGTGAAATAACAGGAAGATATTGGCATATGCACAGTGACATGCACCAGTACCTTCGGCTGCAGCAGAGTGCCTAAAAGGATCAGCAACACAGAGAGAGCCATCTGATTTTAAAGGCATACCCGACAAGCGAGAATGAGGAGGAGGATAGCCTCCACGGTGTTCTTCTTGGTTTTCTCTGCCATGCCCATATACTTCATCCATCCTCAAGTGAGGAGTCAGAGAAAATCCCATCCAATCGCTCATGTTTTGCCCTATCTAAAGAAAAACAATCACTACACGATTACGCAACACTGCCCCCAAATCTCTCTCTCTCTCTCTCTCTATATCTCTATCCTTTTGTCTATCCCTCTCTAAAATCAACAACCTTGTGTATATCTCTATGCAAGGTATCTGGGTTCCAGTTCTTGGTCTTCACCGGTTCGGTAGACGGGACGGTGAAGGTGTGGAGGAAAGAGACTACGTGGGATAGAAAGACGAGGCACGTCCTCGATCGGATTCTGTTGAAGCAAGAAAACGTCGTAACAGCTCTGGCGGTGAACACTTGGTCGACTATTGTATATTGCGGGTCGTCGGATGGGGTGGTGAACCTCTGGGAACGTTATCGGAAGAACAGCCTCAAGCACGCAGGTGTCCTGAGAGGTCACAAGCTGGCGGTGCTATGCTTTGGGAGGAGAGAGAGGGGAAGAGAAAGAAACGAAGAACAACGGATGACGTGGTTGAGGGAGGAGAAAAAAGCTGACTTCATGGGGCCATTTAACGATTGAAATAACGGTGTTGTTGCTTTTGCACCATTTTTGTAACGTTATATGTATTTTTGCTTCTTCCAAAACTTTTTACTGGCAGACGCTCCTCGCTGAAAATTTACTTGTTAAAATTGCACCTTAACCCAAGAAAAAATCATGCCTTAGTAGAGAGAATTTGTATTCTTAACACTCATTGCACTTTTACCTTATGAATAAGCCTCATAAGAATTTATTATTTGATCAAATGTTTTATTTTATAATAATTAATCTGTGGGTCCTTATATATAGTTTCAACTAATTTTTAATCATATTCTGATAGCTTTTTTTACATTTATCAGGTCCTTGTAATTTTTTTCTATTTTCATCATTTTCTTATAGCTTTACCTTTTTTTAATTAGGTCCTTAGAACTTTTTATTCTTTCTTCTATAAATAATAAATTAATAAAATAATATTATGCTAATATTCTGTTAAAAGATTTTACTGAACATGTATTATTTATTCTGAAATTATAATTTTTTATAATTATAAAATTGAAAATATTAAGAAATGATTATATTAATTATTTTTCAATTTTATTATTATTTATTTAAAATATAATTAATTTTAAAGAATAAAATAATAAATAAAATTTTAAAAAACTAAAAGAACTAATTAAAAACAAGATGAGACTAATGGATGTGATTAAAAGGGAGAAAGAATATAGGAATCAATTAAAAACATGCAAAACTAAAATGACTTGAAAAGATGAAAAATATTATAGAGATCTAATTAAGAATCTGATGAAACAATAATAATCTGAAAATCGATTGTCCTTTTATTTTTTTTGATAAAAAATTATCCTTTTATTTATTTATTATTATTTTTTTTTTGACAAAAGAAGTCACTGGATCTTATGAAGTTGGCCGTTTGTTTTGCAATGAAAAAAACAAAAAGAACGAAGAGAAAAATGCAAAGGAGTATGTCTGCCATGCACGGGAACTTCCAGTGTAGCAAGACCAACATAAGCATTAAAGTGACTTGTCTACTGTAGAAGCTACTTTTTAATATGGCTTATGTTTTATCAAATAAATGTCTAAATAGAATTTTATCTCGTTTACGTGAAATTATTGCTTTTATAATGTTAAAGCAAACCTTAAGTAATTATCAAACATATGATTCATCCGATAAGGGTATGTACCCTCTTAACTAAACGTCTTGAGTTTGAACTCTTGAAACACATTAGTGTTAAATATTTGATGTAAAGCTCTATCACTCTTAATGCTCCGTTTGGTACGTTGGAAGTGGAAGCCGAATCCACCGCTTCCATGGTTTGGTATGTTGGAACTGGATTCCTGGTGGAACCCAGTTCCATGAAATTGGTTGGAACTCGGTTCCAACCACTTGAGGATGGAACCGAGTTCCAACTTCCTCATTTCCACCGTTGCCCTCAGCCTTCATCTCTCCACCCAGTGATGGTGATGACGGCTTCCCTTTCCGGCGACAGCTTCCCTCTCCGACGATGGCTTCCCTCCCTCTGACCCAAAGCTCCTCCGATGACAGCTTCCCTCTGACCCAAGTCTTGCGTGCTGTCTCCTTTTCTCTCGCCCCTCATCTCCTGACCTGAATGAATGGGAAAATCTTTGTCGACGGAAGGGTGAAGCTGGAGAATAGGGGTGGCTGCGTCTAGAGTGTAGGGGCGTTGAAGAATGGAGGCGTCTCGTGAAGCTATGCGTGGTTGATGGCTGCTGTGGGTTATGGAATGGAGGTCGTCGAGATGTGTTCTGAAGAATGGAAGTGGTGAAGGCAAGAATAGAAGTTGGAGCAGTGGCATGCTCTGCAAAGATGGAAGCTGGAGGTCGCGGCACCGGCGTGATGGAGAACGAAGGCTGCTGTGCTTCGAGAGAGAGAGGGACTGTTTGGGTCGGAGAGTTGTTGTGGGGGAGGGGAATTTTTTTTGGGGTGGAGGGTATATTTGTCTTTTCACACTACAAATATAAATATTAAATTAAAATAATACCCCACTATTTCCAGCATACCAAACAAACTTTTAATCTCACTTCCAGTTCCACTTCCACTTCCAATTCCATCAAAACCAATTCCGCGTACCAAACGGGGCATTATGGTTTCACCCAACTTCATTCTAATTAGTCTTGATCCCAATAAATCCTTGAAAATTAAAAATTTAATTGAAAAATTAAAAGAATCTGTGGGTACATGTAAAATAGCGTTCCCATAGTTTGAATGACCAGAAGGATCTGTCCAAGGAATAGTTTAGAAGTGAATAGTTTCAATGGTTAGGCAAAAATAAAAAAATAAAAAAAATAGTTTCAAGTAGTCTCACTTCAGCTAATCAACTAACCTAATTCCAAGTTCAAAAGTATCTTTTCTCAACGTCTCGGAAACAATTTCAAGGTCAAAAATATGTCCAGATATAATTGTTGCCATCCATGGTCCGCACCACCACCAAAATAATATACATCAATGACCCTCCTTAATCCAAGTTCATAAGGAGACCCTCTCCTCAATTAAGAGAGAAGATGAATGTAGAGAGGTCCAATTTGGTATGGATGATTTTGTTTTATTATTTTATAATTTTGATGATGTTCTTTTCATTGTTGCTGAATGCTTAAAGATTCTTATGACCTTATAACTAAATTCTTATGTTTTATGAGTTTTATGTTATTGTGTCCGTTTGGGAACGCAATAGAGAAGTACTTTTACGTAAGTCGAGGTAAATATATTGAGGAGATTATCTCGTTTTGTGAAAAACACTGTTGAATATGCGTTTGGCTTTTGGAAATGTTGTTTCAAACAAGCCCATTATAGGTATTTAATTGTCTTAGAGCTCGTTTAGAAGTCCGTTTGAAAATAACTTTTACGAGTTTGAGGTAAAACCTAAGTTTTGGAGAATATATTTTATGAGAATAGCTTTTATGGATTCCGAGGCAAAACCTAGATTTTGAAAGGTGATTGTGTTTGGGAAGTTATAAGCTTTTACGGAGTCCGGGACAAAAAGTAAGTAGAAAAGATGAAAGCGAAAGAAAGAAATTAAAAAAGATGCAATAGAAAATTTATTATGAGAGTGTGATTTAACGAGAAAATAACTTTTTCAAAACCTAGATTTTTTTTAAAAAAATCTGAGTATTTGAACAAAGCCTAAGTTTTGGAATAAAACCTAGATTTTGGGAATATCTCCCAAATAAGCTCTTAATTGTCATTCAATGAAAATCTTGCCTCCCATAAAGAGGTAACAACAAATTGAGGTCTCAAACTATCTACACTTGTCTAATCCACTATAACCTAATCTCCAATAGAAGTAGAATCAGACTGATCACATATTGCCTTATTCAGCCGGATGTCTCCTCCATATTGCACCTTGGGTTGTTGACTAGCCCACTATGATCAAGTCCATGCACAAACCTACTACTCCACTCATTTGATTTGATTCATGGGTTATTTTCAACATTTCTATTTAAAATCTAATAAGATTTTCAATTTTCTCATATTAAATATATATAATTTGCTCCTATTTTTGTTGTTGTTGTGTAATTTAATTGCCTTGTTCGACTCTTATTTGAATAGGTGAAAGCATAGTACAAACCAACATTTAGCATGGGATTGGGGAAATGGGAAGCCTACAAGAAAAATCAGATGTTAAGCAGTATTCATTATCATAAAGTATTTTTCAATTAGTATTTAATATTCTAAATTCAGGCTCTCATTATTAGTAAGAAAACATTTTTGAGAAAAAAAAGTATACTCAAAACTAATTTAAGATACTAAATGCTGCCAATAAAATATTCTGTGATACTATTTGCACCGAATATTATAATAAATATCATTTCTGGAGTATGTGACATACTTGAATTCATATTATAATGAACGCGCATTTTCATCCCTACATATATGTAGAAACCAGGGTAGCCCAAAAATAATATAATTTAATTACGGATGGTTTATTTTGTAATTGCAATTTATTTTATTGACATTTTTTTCTTAAATTATCCCAAGAATTTTTAATTGAAGATGGATAAAATTAATAAAAAAAGGAGGCGGAAAAAAAAGCACGTGATCCCCTGTATGATCACGTGATGTATAACTTCATCTCTTGTACAGCGACCAGAGCAGAAGCAGCAGCAGCAGCAGCTATGGCGCAACAGGTTCGATCCAGGAAGAAAAGTTCCTTATGATGTGCTCTTCTTCAATGTCAATATCTTCAATTTCTCCCAGGAATCCTTCTCCTCCAACTTGATCTTAGCTCCGTTGATTCCAATTTCACTCAGCTTCCTTCAAAGCTCTGGGACGAATTCTTCACCATTCGAGCTCCGTCCTCTGGCTTTGATGGTTTCTGTGGGATGTCCGCTCGCATGTTACTTGCCTCTTGCAGCTGCTAGGTTCATGTTCCCTGGTTTTTCTTCTCAGCTTGAAGTGATCATGTCAGTGTTTGGCTCTCTGGCTGTTGCCACTTTGATGATATCTTTGATTCTGCTTCTGCCATGGTGGTCCATTTAAGCTACTCAATAAGCTTCATACGACATATGCCAATATCCGTCATTCCCAGACAAGATTGATGCAACCCAAAAAGTCATATCAGGTGGCTTTGTCCCCTTCCTTATCAACAACAATGAAACAATCTCCATTCTTTGGCACAGCCAGATGTGGCATTTTTTAACTGTTATTTTCATATCTTAGCTAAGCTTTCCCTGCTATGCCTGTGAGGTTAGCATCTCCACAGTTTCATTTGGTTTGCGATCATTTTCTCTTTACACTTGGTAGCAAATGGACTAATGCCTTGTTTGGTAAGGTGGAAATGGGAGTATGGAATTAGAATTTAATTTCATGAGGTTGACATGTTTGATGTGATGGAATTGTAAATCCATGTGGAATTGTAAATCCATGTGGAATTCAATTCCACCAAAACACCCCTTTTCAATTCCACACCTCAACCTATGGAATTTATCTCAATTCCATGGAGCCAACATATTTTGGACAAAAAAACCCTTCTGGAGCTGAGTTTATAATTTGATCAAGGGTAAAATAGTCTTTTTGGTTACATTTCCAAAAAAATCACCATTCAAACAAAAAACAAAAACATGGATTCCATCCTCATTTTCATGACATACCAAATGTACTTTTAAAACCCATTTCCATATCCATTTCCACCTCTATATCCATCTCCATATCCATTTCCATCAAAATCAATTCCATTATACCAAATATGGCATAAAAGATGAATTAAACATTTAGTTGGGCTTGATAATTCTTTATCCATATTCTTGTTGCAAAATCATATTTGTTCTTTATCCATTTTAATCCAAATCCCCCCTCCAAAAAAACAATAAAATAAAACGTTGAGCTGACAGAGTTGGCCCAACTGAGTCCAATAAATTGATGAACTACATTTTTTGGGTGTAATACTAAAATGACGAATTCTGCTCATAATTGAATTCTTTAAGCCCACCAATGATTTGACCAAAAAAATCATTGGTCAAACAAGCTCTAGGTTATACTTAAAGAGCTGATTGGATAGCTCACGGGGATCGGAATACTAGATACTACCATTTAAAAACCAATGCTAGAAGAAGAAGAAACAAAATTCGAACCCTTAAAGGTAATGATGGGGTTTGGATTGAGAAAGAGGAGGACTTAAAGACTTTGGTGACTAGCTTTTTCAAGAGGCTTTATCTTGAGGAGGAAGGAGATCCTTATTCCCTATCTTCTGTTAACAGATTCCCGCCTATTGATCGCTCTCTTTTAACCTGTGTGGGTTCTCTTCCTAATGACGAGGAGATTCGTCGGGCCATATTTGATATGGGCCCTTTTAAAGCTCCTGGTCATGATGGTTTTGCTCCTGTCTTTTTTCAAAGAAATTGGAATACTGTGGGCAGTGCCGTTTGCAGATTTGTGAAGGCTGCTTTTGGGGGCTTGACTGATTTATCAGAGGCAAATAAGACTTTAATTACTCTTATTCCCAAAAGAGATAGTCCGGAAAGGGTGGAGCATTTTCGCCCTATCTCTTTATGTTCTGTTCATTACAAGTGTGTTACTAAGATCATTGCTAAGCGTATGAAGATATTTATGAAGGATCTTGTCTCTCCCTTCCAGGCTGGTTTTATTCCTGGCCGCCTTATTCAGGACAATATCATCATTGGCCAAGAGATTTTGCATTCCATGCATAAAGCCAGAGGCAAAAAAGGCTTTATGGCTCTTAAAATTGATCTCGAAAAGGCCTATGACAGGGTTAATTGGCAATTTATGAACTTAATTCTTCAAGAGATAGGGATGGACGATGGGACTATTAACCTTATAATGAGTTGCATCTCGTCTACCTCCTATAACGTGTTGTGGAATGGTTCTAGATCTGAGTTTTTCAGCCCTAAGAGGGGTCTTCGTCAAGGAGATCCTATATCTCCTTTCCTCTTTGTGCTCTATATGGACAAGCTTTCTCATATTATTTGCGATGCTGTTGATGCGAATCAGTGGAAGCCTATTCATGTCGCTAGGGGTGGTCCCTCCATCTCTCATCTCATGTTTGCTGATGATCTTCTTCTTTTTGGGGAAGCGTCTGAGGACCAAATCTCTATTATGATGTCCTGCTTAGATAATTTCTGTAAGGCGTCAGGGGCTAAAGTTAGTAAGGAGAAGTCCTCCATATTCTTTTCTAGAAGGGTGCCCTCCAGGATGAGAAGGAAAATTCAGGACGTTTCTGGCATGAAGGTCTCGACTGAAATTGGGAGATATCTGGGGTTTCCTCTTTCTAGGAATAGAAGACCTTCCGAGAGGTTTCATTATATTGTTGATAGAGTTAAATCCAAACTCTCTGCCTGGAAGGCTAATTGTTTGTCTGTTGCTGGTAGGGTCACTCTGGCCAAATCGGTGCTTAGCTCCTGCCCTCTCTATCCTATGCAAGTGGCTAAGGTTCCTATGTCTATATGTAATGAAGTTGAAAGGATCCAGCGTAACTTCATATGGGGTTCTGAGAATAGGAGAGGTTTTCATCCTGTTCGTTGGGAGATTGTCACGCTTCCTAAGACGCATGGCGGGCTTGGATTTAGGAAATTGCATTCGATGAATTGTGCTTTTGGAGCTAAGTTGGCCTGGAATCTTATCCAAGGATCTCATGGCTTATGGGCTGAGGTCTTGCAGAGTAAATATATGCTTAGAAGTGAGCATGGTCTTTTGAATACTCAGCCGGGGGATTCCAGTTTATGGCGTTTCATTTGTGCCCAGCATAATCTTGTTGAGAATGGTACTAAATGGAGGGTGAAGAACGGAAATCTGGTCAAATTCTTCTCTGATGTTTGGCTTATTCCTGGTAAGACAATCAAGGATATGTGCTCTAGAATGTTATCTCAGGTTGAGGAAAACTCGGTTGTGGCTGATTGGGTTATCAACGGCACTTGGGACTATCAACGTTTGGAAAATCTGGTTAATGCTGAGGTGATCTCTAGCTTATTCTTTGCTATTCCTCCTAGACCAGATGCTGGAAATGATATCATGATATGGGGTCATTCTTCTTCTGGTATTTTCTCTGTGAAGAGTGCTTATTTTGCTATTGAACCTGAACCTCCTGATTTGTTCAGCTCGGTTTATAGTCTCATTTGGAAGTGGAAAGGTGCTGAGAGAATAAGGATATTTCTTTGGAAGGTTATCCATAATAGGCTGCCTACCAATGCTTGGAGGAGCTCTTGGTCTACCGTTTCTCCTATGTGTTCCTTCTGTCTTGAGGGAGATGAGGATGTCTTGCACGTGCTTCGTGACTGTCAGTGTGCCAAGAAAGTGTGGTCCAGAGTTATTCATCAGTCTCATACTAATAGCTTCTTCTCCTGTTCCTTGCGGGATTAGGTTGCTATGAATCTGAAGAAGGATTTGTCTATGGATGCTATGCGTAATTGGGGTTTGTTTTGGGGTGTTGCTTGCTGGCACCTCTGGATTTAGAGGAATAAGGATATTTTTGATGACCTTTTCATCAAGCCTGTTGATCCTTTTCTCACTATCGATGCTTCTTGGAAATCTTTCGTTCAAGTTGATGATATTTTGCAGCTGGTTCCTTCTCCTTTAGTCTCCATATCTCATAAGTGGAGACCTCCTGACAGAGGCTGGCTTAAAGTTAATGTCGATGGAGCTGTTACCCGTTCTTCCATGAGGGCTGGATGTGGTGGTGTTATTAGAGACCATGAAGGGTCTTGGATTATGGG
>JANTPZ010135175.1:0-44907 GCA_025593235.1 Vachellia pachyceras
ATATAGTTCATGAAGAACTAATATAAATTTTTAATTTATGGGTAGAAAAAATTGATGATGAAAAGTATGGCCCATAAATCTAAATTATAGTTTTGGTTGACTCAAAAGTCTAAAAATGATATCCCAATTGGATTAAAATCCAAAATTTCATGGGAGTTATAAAGTACAAAGGCTTTCAAGTGAAATTCACTGAGTAAGAAAATCATGCTTATATGACTCACACTTGAGGGGGAGATTATAATACAAGTGTGAGCTAACTTTGTATATATTTCTATTTATGAGGAGGAGATTGTTAAGCCTTTTGATCTCAAAAAAAATGGATGTAAGATCTCCCAAAATGCATGTCATGTTAAATATATCATATTGAGACTTTAAATCAATATGAAAATTGAGAAGTACAATAAACCAGAAGTTTACTGATCTTGACAAAGTTACTGTTGGCATGGTTTGTTTGATCATCATAGTCATATATAAGATGCAATATAATGTTAAAAATTGTATATTGACATTTATTGAAGAGTCAGAAGATTCTTTATGAATAGCCATCACATTATATATAATTATCTAATTATCACTTATACATATTAAACCAACAAAATTCTCCCAGTAAAATTGGCTTTTGATCAGGAGCTAAATATTTTCCATATTAAATGTTTAAATGTGCAATGTTTATTCTTATTGGTCCATACTAATGCACATAGATGGAAAGTTAAAATAAATGTTGGATAAGATTCTCTTCTTTGTTTGTCTTTAAAATGAAACAAAATTATGTTTCTAAAGAGATCAAATGGGCTTGTGAGGCTTGTACTGCATTGTTAGTTGATTATCATTTGAAAAAGTTTTTTTAGGGGGAGAAATTAAATGGCTGGAAACGAAAAACATATTGAATGCATTATTACTATCAAATATAGATCCTCAAATAAAATAGTATGAATCAGAAGTTCATCGAATATTGCATTCATGAGATATTGTAAAAATATATGACATATCTAGTTACTGACCTAAATGAGAATTACTAATTCTTATATTCCAGCTGAAAGTGCTCCAATTAGTATGAATGAAAATGAGACATGCCTGAAGCATGATAAACAATCGGTTCCAAATATTATACTTTGGATAAAGAGGAGCATACTATTAAGATGATCATATTGAGGAGGCTGACACTCTAGAAGAGGCCGAGACATAACTAATTATAAAAACCTCAAAAGAGGTTCAGCTACCTCAAAAGGAATATTGAGATTTGATAAGTTATGTCACAATGAGAAAAAAGGAACCGAAAAGGATAAATTTGTCGACAACGGTTTTGATAATAATAATATCATGTGATCAAATGAGGATCGTATATATGAATTTGTCATAGAAGGATGACAGAAAAGTGATTGGCCAACAGAAAAGAAAAAGGAAAAAGATGCAATAAAATATCATTGCATTATTTCGATATGTGAGAATTATAGATCTGCAGTGTAAACACATGAAATACAAAGTTATTATATGACTTGTGAATATTTATATGAAAACACAGGTTTTCATAATGCTATGATGATGAGGTATATTATTTTGTGGTGGATGGAAAATAATTTCTAATTTGGAAGGATATAAACACACAATATATCTCTATTGGATATTATTGTAGTTCTTGGTTGGTTTTATTTGATGGTTTCGTTATTGGCAAAAAAATGTATGTGAAATTTACATGAAAATACTTGAAGGTCCTAACATGTTAGAAACATGTTTAAGAAAATCATGATATTAAAAATAGTATATGTTGCATCTTATTTTAAAAGTCATGATTTTTGCTTTAATATTTTGGTTACAGAATTGAATTTAATGGAATGGAAGTTTTTTATCATCTATTCCATGTTCATTTACATGATTTGATATAGATTATAAAAATTAGATTCTGCAGGTATACAAATGATAGTGAAACTGAGATTTGGTGCACTGATTTAGCATTTCCAGAAGGGATACTGGAGACTTGATGAATATGCTTTAAAGATATTACATGATGACAATGTGCCATGCATAATTCAACCAAAAGGAAGATATGCTCTGAAAGGAATTAGAGAATATTTACTTGACGAGAATTCAGTATACTCTATCAAGATAAAAAGATAAAGTTGATGATATTTTCAGGGGGAGAAAATATTATGCTGTACTCTTTTTTTTTCCTTAACCAAGGTTTTGTCCTATTGGATTTTCTTGGTAAGGTTTTTAATGAGGTAGCTTCAATATATGTTGTGTACTCTTTTTCCTTCACTAGGTTTTTGTCCCATTAGGTTTTTCCTAATAAGGTTTTAATGAGGCACAACATTTATTTATGGACATTCAAGGGGAGTGTTATAAAATTATATATAAATATGGATGTCCATAAAACCCTTTGGATTTCACTTAGGATCCTCTCCCTCTAAATGCCAAATCTTATAACCTCCAACCCCTATGATTCCTTATGCTTAATGTCACATTCTTATAACCTCCAATGCTTTAATGTATATCATAAAGTGGATTAATCCTTGTGTTTATGGCATGGTAACTCTTGGAAGGATGTGATGCCTATAAATAGAGTTGTAATACAAAGGATTGGATGTACTTAGAATCACATATGAATGAGAAATGCTCATTTGCTCTCTTTCACAATCTCTTGTCTTCCCTTATTTTCTATACTCTCATTTTTCGTTTTATAACAGTGTTAATATTTTGGAAACCAAGGTGGAGTGAGATCAAATCTCACCTTTCCCACCTTGACTTCAAAAAAAAATTGTTGGGCCGAACAGTAGTAATCAATGTTAGATCTTTGACAGCCAGATGGTGCTTGCCTTGCAATTATAGTTGGGAAACTGTTTATGCCCATTTAAGTTAAGGGTCGGCCCATAACCTGTCAATTTTTTTGTTTGTTTGAGGAACTCTTTATTTTTTCTTTCAATTTCTTTCTATATTTGCTTGCTAGTTTCAGAAACAAAGCATTTTAAATCAAATATTAATTCATTGTCTAATATTTACTTTTTATTTTTAAATTTTTATTTTTTTTTATTTTGATCAAATATTATTCCCCCTTTTCAAGTCAAGCTTATTTAATTGGTTTTCACGTATAAGTAGCCTTTTCAAAAACAAAAAAAAAATGTGCTAGTTTTTTTTACATTAAATTTGGTTTCTTATCAATCATATACCCATAAAAATCTAAAATGTGAAAAGAAAAAAAATATTGTTGAATTTTTACCATTTATTCAAGTCAAATATTTATTTTCAGTTTTTGTGTCTACGCCATATAAATACAAAAACGCACATGTTTTCATTCTTCGAATCCTTGTTTTCTCCAATTTCAATATCAAATTTGTTATATTATTTTGCTCATACAAACAACTTTTAAAGACCAAATTAAAAATTTATGTTTTAATTTGATCTATTTAAAAAGAGTGAAAATATGTTAAATAAACCTACTCGCATGTTAGGAGCTGAGTTGCAGAATTGAGGAAGGAACACAAAACTTTATTTCACCATTTTATTTTTTTGCACTGATAACATTTATACATCCTTTTACATCTTTTTTATAAATCACATTGCCACTAAAAATAATTTCTATGTGCAAATGTTGAAACTTTCATTCATAATATAATACAATTTTTTTCTTTTAATTTAAATTCGATAATATTTATGTTTTAAATTAGAAATTGTATTATTTTAAATTAAAAAAAGTAAAAAAATAACATTTTAGGTTAAACATGCCTAAAAGGCCAGGGGCCGGACCAAAGTTTGTCATTTTTAGGGTAAGGCTTCAAAATTAGGCCCTTTACATCAGCGGGCATATACGAGTCGACCTTTCAAGGTAAGGCTGTCGTGTTTCCCACCTCTACTGACAATTGATGCTATAACCCTATCAACCAGTCCACGATGTTGCTCTAGTAAAGGCGGACTTTTCTCTTTTTCAAAAAATATAGAAGGCAATTTTACAGAAAAAAAAACACCAACATTTTGCAATATCAGTTAAGGGCCCTCTTCTTAATTTATCCCTTTACGTAATCACTTCATAGGAATTTTCAAATTCATGTCACTTTTTTTTTTGAAGATTTTCCCACTGTGTGTGTACATCATTAAGAGCTTGTTTGATTTCTCTTCCTGAAACTAATGTTTGTTTTCAAAACCTAGGTTTTACTCCAAAACTTAGGTTTTGTCCAAGTACTCACATTTTTCAGAAAAGCTATTTTGGATACAAAACCTTAACTTAAAACCTAGGTTTTGAAAAATTTATTTTATTGTCAAATCACACCCTTTCTTCTAATAAATATTTTCTTTCCTACCTAGTTTTTGTGTTGTAATCAGTAAAAGGCAATAACTTCCCAAACACAATCACCTTTTAAAATTTAGATTTTATCTTAGAATCCGTAAAATTCATTCTTCAAAATTCATAATCTAAAACCTAAATTTTATCTTAAAATCCGTAAAAATTATTCTCAAAACGACTTTCAACCGAATCCAAGAGCAGTGGAGCGAGGAGCTAGAAAGGTGCAAATTGAAGGGTTCATCATAACTGCTCAAGGAAGGGACGTTGAGCCCCAAATGCGGAGAGTCCCATCACCATCAATACCTGGCCTCCATTTTGCCCTCTAATGGTTACAAACCAAATAAGTTGCGTTGATTTTTTTTTGCCCCTTAAAAAGGATAAAATATATAAAAAATTTATAACTTGGGATTTCAAACTAAAAACTTGTATATTTGATCTTCCGTGTCACTAAATATCTTTCATATAACATGATTTTATGCACAAAAAACTAGTTTTAAAAAATTAGCACTAAAATTTCAATATTTAAATTATATAAAAATGTATAAAAGAAATGAAGAATAAATGTGTGACCATATAAAAATGATATAATTTGATGTGGTAGTCATTGAGGAGAAAATGATGTGAATCATTTGAGGTTATTCTAACCTATGCAAAGAAGATAATTGGAGGTATCGGTAATGAATGTAGATCAAATAGTGTAGAATCATCTGAGAAGGGGTAGAGAAAGACCAAAGCTCATTCTAAAGGTAATTATAGAGAGAGATCGTTTGTTAATAATTTATCTAGGGAGATGGTTTATAATAAAGAGTAAAAGCATCGTTTGATTCTTGTACCCAACCCCACCTAGTAGGATCATACCTTATTATGGAATCTATCATCTACTTATGCTCATGAAAAATAAAAAATAAATTGTTTACTATTTACTCATATATATTATCCTATTTATAAGTCACTTTAAAAATGTTTTACACCAAACCAAGACAAAACTTAAACATCATTAATCCTACAGAAAAATTCAATTGTTTTACAATTTTATCCCTATTTAATATCCACTATAATACATGTGAGTAAAGTAAAAATATAACAAATTATGGGTAAACTTGTTCAAACTCATGAAAAATTCAATGAAGTGACTTATAATTAAAGCTAGAAAAAATCTTCTCTGTTTACTTTATAAATAAGATTAGATGAGTATACATTATAGCTTTATAAAAAACCTTATTTATAAATTATTAATATTTTTATTAATTTTTTACATTGTTGGTTGAACTAAGGTATTAAAAATCACATTTACATAAATCAAATCAAGATAAAATTAATTTTACATATTTATCTAATAGAGTATAAATTACCTTAAAAAGTAATATTTACTGTACTTTCTGCATGGGATTTATCCCACCTTGTAATAAAAGAGAGTCCGACACGCGCGCAAACATACCAAGGTGGGGTCATATCTCACATGGCCGCATGTGACCGCGCAACTTCCTTCCCCTCGTTGCGGGCTTATTTACCTTTGCATGGGGTGCTTCTGCGGTAACCAACCTTCGCACCCCCCCAATCGTTTGTTACACGCGCTTTCCTGTTATTGATTATTGCCATTGGTGGGCACACCAACATGTTCCTGAGGCAGCGGCACGATAGCACGTCTCAACTCCAGCAAGCATGCTTCGCTAATTCCGTATTGCTCTCAAATCTTTTTAATAATAAATAGGAGCAGGGACCCAACATAAATTACTTCCAGTTGTATCCTCAAAGTTAAAGCTAGCTAGTTGAGTTTATATTTGATTTTAAATATAACAAAATTGGTTCACTTAATATTTCAGATTAATAATTTTATTCCCAAATTATTATTATTGACTTCATACACTAACACGTTTTCATTTTGTAGTCGTGTCATTATGAAAAATTACATTTCAGAAAAATCAACTTATATTTCTTACAAATATGCAGCTAATCTTAGTCACCAGATCTGACAGGAAAATCATAGCCTCACTTTATTGATGGCGTTGGCACGAGTAATGGAGAAATTCTTATGTGTACCGGATGCACCATTTCATCATTTGTACATTTTTCAATTAAAAAGTTTCGGTTACCTTGCCGTGAGATCATATGTTTTCTGAAATTTCTCTCTTTCATGTGATTTTTAAAGCAAAGTGGAACTCACAGAAATCCATTGAAGCTTTTTGTTAGAAAGAGCAAAAATCGATTTGAATGGTTATGAAGATGATTCCATTATTTTAGGAATTTAGAATATCTCTTCTCTAAATGGTACCACCAAACCTCCGTCGCCTTTTTAGGTAGAAGTTCCGTATACCAGTAATGCCAGGTCCAATATTCTTTTAGGGATCGATGACTTTAAAAAAAAAATAATTATTAAAAAGCCTTTAGTTCTCCTATAAAAACACTACCTCTCCCTCTCCTTCAACCTACCCCCTCCAATTCAATATCTTCCATCTGTTATATATATATATATATATATTCCTCCATCTTCTTCTGCTAAAATTAGGCTTTTGATGCTGCTGCTGCTGCTGCTGTGTTCTTCAAGCCTATCTATGGTACTATATGTATTATTCCACGGCTTTCTTGAACTGCGTATCGATCTGCTTCTTACACAGATTTGAGATCTCAGTTTAGACTCATCACAGTCATTTTTTGCAGTTCAAGATAGCTGTGGGAGGATACATATAGGGTCAAATCATCAACTTTAATTTCAAGTTTCAAGATAGAGTTTGGCGCCTTTAAAGCTTGGTATTACCATTAAATCTGAGTTTCTTTTATCATTTCAAGTTTTACACACACACACACACACACACACAGCAGTATTGAATTTAGGTATATCAGATCTTCCACGCTTGTGCGTTGAAGAGTATATGAATATATGATAATTGATTCCAATTTTTAATAGATTTGCAGAAAACACCATGATGAAAAGCTTAGGTTTGTTATGATTTTTGAAATCTCTTATACTAGATAACCGAGTATATCCTCATGCATGAAGATAATCAACTCGATCTCTTGGATACTTCAGATTAATCAGTTGCTGCTATACATGTAATATGGTTCAAAAAGAGTGTTGAACACCAGATGGGCCAAAGGGTTTTGTTCAAGTCATGACTTTTCAGATCTTCTCATACATAATAGTTGTGTTAATTTGCAGAGTTAAAATTGAGATCTTATGTTATGGATCTTTGAAAGGGTACACTAATCAAGGGTCAATCCTAGATTTCTAAAAAAAACGTCGTTTTTAAGATTTATATTCAGTAAACTTTTTCCTGTCGGCAACTACAGAAGATGTTGATTCAGTAATTATTGTTATTTAATATCTATTCCAGCTACCCATCAACCGTATGCTTTGTGGCTTTGTTTGTTCGTATTATCCATGTACAACTAATCCACACTGTGTGTATGTATATTATATTAGTAAGATTTGGAACAATTGTACCTACTTATCTATTGATAAAGAAAACGTTCAAAAGACGACAAGTTGTTTGGTCCATATTAGTTAATTATATGAACATACTATTGTTTATACTATGTCCATATATTTAAAGTAGATTGGATCTTGGCTTTAAGTTAATTCTAATTTCTACGATCTGCAATTTAAATTAGATCTTGGGAGAATTTCCCATAGGCCCCTAGCAAGGAATTATGTTATAAAATGGTCCCAAAAGATTGTAAATGGTAACTACTTTACCTGTAAATTGTGCTTCTCGACTTGTCATTAACAACATCTTGGGACCATTTTGTAACACATTCCCTTACTTGAGGCCTCTGGGTAATTCTCCCTTAGATATTTTACATACACACATTTATAAATAATATATCTCAACAATTTGTTTGAGGATTATGTTATGTATCACGATTATACTTGCTATCTCAGATATTATAGGTTATATATATATATATATATAAATATTTAGGATCTGAAACCCTTACTTTAGAGCTTCTTTGGAAGTCCAGTGAAGAATAGCTATTACGGAGTTTGAGGCAAAATCTATGTTTAGGAGAATAGCTTTTAGGAAAGAGGAAAGAAAAAGAAAGAAAAAAGATGAAAGAGAAAATTTATTATGAGAAAATGTGATTCAACAAGAAAATAGCTTTTTCAAAATCTAATACTTAGACAAAATATAGATTTTGAGACAAAATCTAAGTTATAGTGTAAAGCCTATGTTTTGAAACGGGCTCCCAAACAAGCCCTTAGACACAAAGGGAAGGAAACATTTTTTGAGTTATAAGATGTATGTGATGATGAGCATATCTCAATTAGGGGCGGAAATAAGACATGCCTGTTTTGTGTGAGATTGGCTAGGCTTGGCCTATGGCATATATCCAAGCATTTTTTAGGTATGTGCCGGGCTTATATGAGGCCTAGTCCAGCCAGTATAAAATATTGTTTTCAGGCTAAAAAGCAAAAGCCTAAAATAGGATGAAAACAGGACCAAAAAAATAAATCACATCACAATTAAAATAATCCAAAATACATCAAAAAATTAAAATCTAATTAATCCACAAGGCACAACCTAATAATACAATTTAGCAAATATGAAATGTCTATAATTGTAACAGTTGTTCAACACTAACAAGATAAAGTATAATCACTAGCAACAAAAATATCAAATCTTCAACGAGATTTCTTCTGCCCACACAATTTAGCAAATATGAAATGTCTATAATTACAACAGTTGTTCAACATTAACAAGATAAAGCATAATCATTAGCAACAAAAATATCAAATCTTCAACGAGATTTCTTCTGCCCACACAATTTAGCAAATATGAAATGTCTATAATTACAACAATTGTTCAACACTAACAAGATAAAGCATAATCACTAGCAACAAAATATCAGATCTTCAACATGATTTCTTCTATCCACACAATTTAGCAAATATGAAATGTCTATAATTGCAACAATTGTTCAACACTAACAAGATAAAGCATAATCACTAGCAACAAAATATCAGATCTTCAACGTAATTCATTCTTTTTGATAGCAATGAAAGTAATATTAACAAAGGAAAAAAGCAGACCTCACTTGATTTTAGAAGTCACATGCTTTCCAGTGACAAATATCCTCCCACATGAGAGAGACGAATATAAAGGGAAAATACCCTGAGCAATGTGAAGCATGAAGTCATGAGGTTGCAGATATGAAAAACTATTGAAGAGACTAACCTCATGAGAAGAAACCAAATGATGTTTTGGATTACGGAAAACATTGAATTGAAGAGAAGGCCACAATCCGCCCACATCATGATAAATCAGCAGCCACAATCCGCCCACATTAAATTAACATTACCTAAATCTTTATCCTGTTTACAACTGTAGCGGTTTCAACATTTGGTCAATAGCTTCCGTGCTACTATCATAAAAATGTCACTTAGCGATAGATTTTTTCCATCACTAAAATAAGGGTCACTAAATTTTTGAATGAAAAATAGTTATTTAAAAATAAATTTTTCGTCGTTAAATGATATTTTTCTGGTGGCCCACACAACCGGAGAAAAAAATTCCTTACCCAAAATATTGAAGGGAGCTATGTAATTATCAATGCCCAAATAATTCTGTATCAATTAGTCATGACTGAAGTGCCATTGATCAAAAGAATGAATGGTATTGAACAGAATTCATCTCATCGAATGAAGTTCAGAATCTGGAGGTAGAGAAACCAATCAACTACTTGCATTCTAATTTACATTAGTAAGATTTGGAACTTTCATTCGAGTACTACCATGAATCAAATATTGGTTAAACATGAATCAAATAGGCTAACCGGTTTAACCCATATTTTTGGAAAAGAATTCCATTACCAGAAAAATGTCATTTAGCGACCGAAAATCTATCGTTAAATGACTATTTTCCGTCGTTAAAACGAGGGTCGCTAATATTTTCTGTCACGAAATGGAAATTTTCTAATGAAAAATAGTCATTTAACGATGATTTTTTCCGTCTAAATGAAATTTTTTTAGTAGTGTTCGAGTACTAATTTATAGATTTCTACTGAGGTTAAAGAAATTATAAGGGTCTAGCTTATTTCCCTAGACCTCTCTTTTCGGAGTTATTCACAACACCAAAAAAATTGCAAGAAAAAGAATATGGGTTGGTGGGTAAGCCATCTACTGGACCAACACATGCATTTGGGTTGGTAAGGATTTTTTTCAACCCATTTTAAAATGGGCTGAACCCAACCTCAATTCCCTCAGACATCTCTGAGCCCACCAATATGGCCTGGGTTGACCCATGACCTAGCTATATTAAATGGTTTTTTTTTTCCTGAAAAAGACTAACTTTAACTTGAAGACAAATTGGGACAAATGGAAACTTATTTTAAAAGTAATGACTCAATTTCTTGTTTCTTGTCCCACAGGTTATGGACAATAAAGCCTTTTCCCTTGTAGAAAGGGAATGATGTTATTGCTTCGTCCTCATGAGGATTTACAAGTAAGCATATGTGAAATAACAAAATTACCCCTTTGGTTATATTTATAGGGTATAGAGAATATTTCATTTGCTCCCATTTATAAGTTACCTCATTAATTTTTTTATGTAAATGCATAATTTTATCCTTAACTTATTATGTGTTGTTGTTTTTGCTTTTATGTGTTACGGTATTTATTAAATAAAGATAAAGTTAAAAAGTTGGTAAATTTTAAAGCAGAATTTATAAAGTTTAAAGTTTTACTTGGACTTTATGAAAAATATTAGAATAAGTTCATAGGAATATATCAAAGTTTTAACAAGTGACTTCTATTTGAACAATTAAAAAGTTAAGTTCTCGTAAAAAATTTATAAGCAAGCATAGATAAATTGACAAGTTATTTTTTAACATGCCACTTTAATTTATGATGTAATAAGCAAGTGGTTTGGAAATTAAGCTTATTATATAGATATTTGTACTATACAATTAAATTTGTCTCATGGCATAAAAATTTTGGTATGCCAATGAGTCGTAGGTTTAAGCTTCTTCTAGACCACCTTGTTGAAACATTTATTCCCTAGCGGCTGCAAGTGGTGGGTGGCCATTTTTTTCAAAACAAGAAACTTAAAAGAAGGAAAAACATATTGGTCATTTATCATCATAACATAATTTCATTCTTGTTCTTCAATACTAAACTAAAATTTCAGAAATTCTTGGGATCTCTTGAATATTAAGTGTCTTCTTTAGGACTACAATAACAGTATTCCTTTTTTATTAATTTTCATAATTTTTTTTCATTAAGTTGATAGGGATTGTTTCCTTACAGTTGGGCATTAACACTTTCCAACAAATAACAACAACAACAAAAGTAATAATAGTTGGTATTCCACCAAATAATAATAATAGTAGTAGTAGTTGGTGGATTCACAGGTATGACAACAATAGTAATAATAATTTGGTATTCCAACAAAAAAAAATAATAATAATAGTTGGTGCATTCACAGGTATGATTTGAATATCTATCCAATGAGTAAGCACATGCCCTTTTCATCTTTTTGTAAAGACAATGCAAAAAGGTCATATGATCATGTCGCTTTAATTTTAATTTTTAAGATAAGTATTATTATCTTAATGTAACCCACTAATCTATCAAATCTCATTCTACATAGTTTAATTTTGTGCCTCTCATTCATTGGCAGTAATAACTTCAATCTGACAAATGCTTTTGAAACTACTGATGGACCAACGCATCATCTGCTGCTTTATTTTTGTTTAGATTTGGATCTATTCATTTGTTTCTATTCGTGACAACTACGAGATTGCTGATCCCATAAATGAGCATTATTCTAGGCATGATTTATTTAAAAGAACTGCTTTTGTTAATAAAAACAGGGATAAATTAATTTATGGGTTGTGTTAGACAGAATGCACCGGTTCCTTAAAATTTGGTGAATTAATGTTTTAATTTACGTAAAAGAAGTGTTTGCATTAGCGTTTGACAATGCGTTAAATAGAATTTCATGAAGATAATTTAAAAGGGAAGTGTAAAGAGATAGAGAGGATTAGATTGCTTTTTATACAATTATTCTGTATCATGTGTTTTTATAAATCCTAGCTATTGAATCCGTTTGGGAATGCGGTAAAGAAATGCTTTTATGTAAAATGAGGTAAATAATTGAAGGAGATTATCTCGTTTTGTAGAAAAACATTGTTGAACGGGCTTTTGAACTTTAAAAAAATGTTGCCAAACAGCGCCATTATCATTTGTTTAAGCAACCAACTAATTCATTTATAGTTCCCTTCTCAGAACTTCTATCTTCTATAGGACTTGGTATCGAGAAGCAAAGAGATCAAGCAGAGTCTTACACCGCTGGATCAACTGTTTGTTTATAAATGGACTAGAATTTTAATTTCAATATTAAAAAAAAAACTCCAAGCACCTAATTAAAATATATGAAACTATAAGGACTTGATAGAGAGAAAAAATCTACAAGTACCTGATTCAAAAATAAGGTCAAACTATAAAAACTTACAGATTTTAACTTTTCCAAAAAAAAACATTTCACAACTTTTTATTCGTTCCACACGACACACACATTACATACACAAGTATTTCACTCCTTACTCTAAAATTATTAAATTTAAATATTACGTCGTGCCTTTTATTTAATCTACATATAATATAAAATTTATTCCTTAAATATCGCATGCGTTATTCATATAAATCAAATTCGCATATAGCATTTATTTATAAAACTCAGTAACTCCTAAAGCAGAGGAGGCAACACGACATGCAACAACATAGCTAGAAAAGCCATTAGCTTTGCAAAGAGCTTCGAGCTCTTTCTCAGTTCTTTCCCTTCCACCAGATTGCATAAACATGAGGTTGTCAAGAACTGAAGCATACTTATGCTCATCGCTTCCATTTGGTATTTCTGGCATTATGAGGTCAATAATAATAATAATCATCCCTTCATTATTCAGAGATTTATGGCAGTTATTTATCATTTGTATACAGCTTTCATCTCCCCTGTTATGAATTATGCCCTGCAGAAAATTAAACATATATATAGTTTAACTACGATCATTACCAAATCCTAGGAATAATTACTATATATGTGAAATTAATATTACCTCATGTCCCTTATTATATAAGATTTAGGTTTTGTGCTACATTATAAACTAAATTTTATATTAATGATTGAAAGTATTAACATGGATAATTACGTATAGGTTCCATGGAACAGAAAAAACACCGTCAAATCCCTAAAAATCATGAATTTGAGTTGGAGTCACATGATACTTGATTTGTATTAATTGTAAATGTGAAAAGAACTTCTATAATCTTCTCCTTCATGCATTTATCTCTCATATCTCAATTCAAATAACTTAGAGTAATGGGATCTTTTGGCATTTATAATTAATCTAACCCAGATCCAATGTGACTTCAACTCAATTTCATAATTTTTAAGGACATAATGGTAATTTTTGTATCGCTTGGGCATTGTACGTAATTTCCCCATAGTTATATTATATAGTGGACTTGTTTGGATCAATGTTTTCAAAAGCCAAACATACGTTCAATAGTGTTTTTCTGCAAAATGAGATAATCTCCTTCACATATTTACCTTGGCTTGCGTAAAAGTACTTCTTTACCGCGTTCTCAGAAGGGTACAGTGTTAAACTGACCTTCATCGATATAGCATTGTATTGGGGTAGTGGCACGCTTTTGAACATGTCTCCTCCAACATGTTTAATTCCTTCAGGAGACCAAAATGAAACCTTGTGTAAAATTGAAAGGATACGAAGTGTATAATCTTGTCAACTTCTAAATTCTACAAGATCAACACTTTAAATTTAGTCCATGTACTTCCTCTTGTCCATTTTATAATAACTCTTGCATAAGAAAATCTTGATCCTTTTTATAAGTTTTGATTATTTCAATGAACATAATTTTTTTGAATATGCCCATATTTGATAATATAACTCTTTAATAATGGTAGTGAAAGAGAGTAGAACTTAATATGATTTTGGAGTTAATTATTATGATTAATCATGATAATATTGGATTTCACTTAAATTTTATGATAAATTTAATACTTTTAACTATTTTTATTTGTATATGTGAATTAATTAGAAACATTTTAGAACTTAGACTAGAGGAGGGGGTACCTTTTTTATCTATCTTTTTTTGGTTTTGTTGTCAATTTTTCATATTTGAAACTCCCATCCTCTTTATTTATTTAAACTTCTTTAATTTAATCTTGTACAATTCTACTAACCTACGCAACACATGCGTCAAAAATCTAGTCGAAAAAGGGTAAATTTACATCCATGTATGTATTAGCATTTTCCACATAGTAATGTTTATATGTAAGACATGCGTGTACATTACCTGGATGTGATAGGCCATGCTGTACAACATGTGGCAAGTCAAAGTTAAGGCCTTGAATTGAAGGGTACTTGGAGATTATCATTTTGAGGTTTTGGCCAATGCCACCCCCCACATCACCAAGTGTTGATATTCCTTCAAATCCTTTATATGTTTCAAGTACTTGATTCATCTGCAACATTGAAAAGTCAACCATGGCCTTGTGGAAAGTAGTTTTGACGGTTGGATCTGTTTCCATATATTCATACCCAGGCATTCCTTGAATCTTCTTGAATAGGTTATCTTCCTCATCAAGAATAACCTGCTTGAAGTTTTGCCTAAACATATAGCATCACATATGACACCAAAATAGTTCATGTGTAATCAAGTAGATAAACAAAAAGTGGCGATTATGAATGAAACAAAACATGAAATACTTACCAAATTTTTATGTAAGCGGGGTGATTACATAAATTGGGCTTGTTTGACTTCTTGTTTTCAGAAGCTAAACGTACGTTCAACAGTGTTTTTCGCAAAACGAGATAATCTCCTTCAGATATTTACCTCGGCTTAAGTAAAAGTACTTCTCTACAGCATTCCTAAATGGGCAAATTGAAGAATCTAACGCATGAGATTTCATCCTCACGGCGGATTAAGTATTTACCAATAGGAGATACAGCATAAAACCTCCCAATCCTACCATGTTGATCAATTCACTACCAGAAAAATGCCATTTAGCGACAAAAATCTGTCACTAAAGGGCTATTTTTCATCATTAAAATGAGAGGTGCTAATATTTTCCATTGCTAAACGAAAATTTTCTGATGGAAAATAGTCATTTAACGATGGATTTTTCCATCGCTAAATGACATTTTTCTGATAGTGATTTTGTTGGCAGAACAAGTCAAGAGAGAGTAAGTAGAAAGCAAAAACAACATTCGATCGAGCCGATAAGCCATGTCGGCATGTGGATTAGGCAGCTTGGAAGTGATTTCTGAAGGGGACATGCCTTTAGGACTTCCCTTATCAATGATCTCAAACAAGTTTAGTCCAATAGCAGCAATCAACACTGCAAGGTAAATGTGTCCAGTTGGTAACATCATAGAATTGAAAGATGAATTAGAATCAGATTGATGATTCTCACTGGTGGTACTCATACTTGCTCTCAGCTTCTTTCTTGTAGACTCTCTATAGTAACTATATACATGGAGGATAATAGAGCAAATGCTTAATCTAACTATATACATGGAGGATAATAGAGCAAACGCTTAATCTAAAAGTTCTCACTACTTGATTCACCAAGTCTTGTTATGGTGGTACTTATAGTGTAATTAAATGGTGGGATCCTGCATAATAAGATTTGAAAATTTGTATAATTAATTATTCTTTTAGAAGCACAAGTCATATGAGTTCAATAGACCTCTATACCTCTGGTATGTAATATAAGATCTATCTAATTAATTTGATTAAATTAATGAGGTTGGTAAAATTACTTAATACGATATATTTTCTGTAACACTCTAACCATCTTTCTTAATTACCTCAATCATTCTCTTGCTTGATTCTTGTTAAGGGAGCATCAATAGTAGGGATAATTTTGGAAAAAAATTAATAAATATAATAAATAAGTCTTACATTAATGACCAAAATCAACCCTTCATTCAAGTCATACATTAACAAGCAGATAAATATAATTTGTCATTCTTCTACAGAATATAAAGCAGATAATCTCAGCACACACACATATATCCAATATAAAATTTATAGGAAGTCATGTTCTTGATAATTTATGAATACCACATATAACTTTAGTCCCTTGTGTTTTTATCAACTTTTGGTTTTGATAGCCATATTTTTTGCCGTTGTTTTTCATCTCCCTTTTCTTTATTCCATCCAAAATGTTAGTCCCTCTGTTTTATAAGAATTTGGACTAAGTTTAACACTGTTAACTTGGTTTATATATCATTTCCACCTTTTAACTTCTGATTTTTTAGACGGCTAAGGAGGCCTGACCTAGAGATATTGTCCTTGGGGGACAAACTTAGAGGTCATTTGGCTAAGCTTTTTTCCCACTTTTTCTCACGTTATATATAAGTTAAGATAAAACTCATTTTATATACTTACTTCAACTTGCCTAAAAACACTTCTCCACCATTTCTCCTTTCACATGGATGTGTGATGTTTAAGCCATAATATGTTTGCAGCTTCAATCTATGGTCATCACAGAAGCTCTTCAGTTCATTTCCCAACAACAACTTGTTTCCCAACCTAAGCACTATCCGTTGTGCCGTAGACAAATTAAAATGTCTCATGCTAAAATTATAGCATCTAAGGATTAAGTACCTTAGAAACTTTTCGACCAAAAAAGAATACCTTAGAAACTCACTCATTTACTGAACGATGAAATATATACTCTGCAAACTTTTGTACAATTTCATTTCATAAATGCATAATTCCTATCCATAAAAAAAATATTCCTACGCCATAATGCTATAATGAGACATCAATATAAAATAAGCTATTTGATATTATTTATTTCTTATCAATCGATGTGTTCTTAAATTCATACTTTAAAACGGATATCTTTCTTTTTAATTATATGTTCCTTTAAATAAATCAATATAATCGTAATCTAAATGTATTAGACTAGCTAACAAATAGATACCAAGAAATTTTTGTGTGTACTGAGTTTGTATACTTTCCAATTAGAGTGTTTTAGTTGTCTTCCTGTGGGTTTTTTTTGGTAAATGTGTGGGTTTTGTATGTCTTGGGAAATTTCATCCTGTTATCTCTATTTATTTTTTCATTCACATGATTTTCATGACAAATCAAAGTTGAACCATAGAAGGCAGTTGGAGCATTTTAATTATGCAGTGCGCAAGTGATGTAATGCACTAGCCGCACACAAGAATTTCTATATAGATACCTATATATAAACACACACACACTACACAAATATATCATTATAAAATATTACCTCACATCTTTTACATAAGACTCAGTTAACATTTTTAGGAGATTACAAAAATTAAATAAACTACTTTAAGTTATATATATATATATATTCTGAAATACTTCTATATATATTATTTTATTATATATTAATCTATAAGTCATATACTTTATTGAAAAAAATGATAAATATATTTATTTATTTAAATTTTTTAATCTTAAAAAAAAGTGAACTATGACTTGTATCAATGAACAAAGATAATATGGTACAAATTAAATTATTTTACTGTTAGCATGCGTGAAGCATCGGTCCATTTGGATTGTCATGATCATTTTGTTGTTCTTGGTCAACATCTCCCCCAACAAAATGGGGAAACAATATCATTCAAGGAAAAATTATCTATTTAATTAATATATTAACTTATTTTCAAATTCAAAAGTCAACAAATTATTTTTTTAATTTCCAAACGTTCAATGCAAGAAAGACTGATAAAGACAATTTTTGGCTTAAATCTTGGACTTGAATACCGGTAATGCCTATATATCAATTTATTTATTATAATATAATAAAATTGGCATATGCAGGCTTCCATGGAATATATATACTTTCCATAGGTTTTAGCTAAGATATCTTTTTCGGGCTAATAAATAATATGCGCTCCTTTATTAATTTACATATATTTTATTTCATTTATAAATAGTATATATTTATAATGCTTTAATACTTTAATGATTCAATTGCTTATGAAAAACTGAATTATTTGACAAACTTAGGTAAGAGCTAAACTTTTTGAGAGCCCATGTTAAAAAAGATATCTAATCTCAAGGATCAGATTGGCAAATCATTCAATAAACCAATAAATTGAAAATTAATAATTTTTAACTCTCCGACCCTCTGCTTCATTTTACTCTTGGTATTTATTTGGGTAATATTGATAATTAATTAAAAGCACAGTAGACAACATCTCGGTAGTCTCTGTCTTAGAAACATCAATTTAAATGGTATTCTAATGAATTTATTTATTTATATTAAATACATGTACTTTTTATTGGAAGTAATTATATTTGATAAATTGTCAAGCTGAAATACATTTAAGTAACACTATGACGCGCACTTAAACCGCTGAATAATCCTGATACATTTTTCATTCAACCAGAAGAGAATACAAAGTCCATGCCACATTTGTTCTATCATCAACACATACGTGCTGCAAGAACTTGAAGAAGCGTTCCAGCTGGATATTGGGCCTCATTGCATTGACCCATAATCATGTACCTAATTCTAACACAATAGTCAGTTACAATGAGATTAATGGGTATATTGTTTTCTTTGTTAACACTTATCCTTATTCTGGTAACAATCATATTTGAAGTATTATTAATGAAGGAAAATCTTATAGTGAAGATTCAAACTTTAATTCATTATATTATGAAAAACTATCACCTTACACTATCAAGCTTATGAGAAACTATCACCTTACGCTATATTATAGTATATTTGGTAGTGTTCTTGGATACCACATCCTTAATGGACCATCTACAGTTGCTTTTTCGAAGGCAACAGGTGCCACTTAGTTCCTCTTTTTGTATTTGTTTTGTCTTTTCTGTTTGTATAAAAAATTCAAGCTCATGTTCGTTGGGAATGAGTGTTTTGTTTTGTTTTTGCTAAGTGTGTGTATATATATTCTGATTGAATTAATCATATTTTATCAAGTGAATTTGTAACATTTTGAGGGAATTTTGATCATATTGTTGGGCTTTTATTGGGTTCAAATGCATAAAATATGATTAATAGCAATTATGTGAAATTAAATCTAATTAAGGTTAAATGATCATATTTTTAATCATTTTATTAAATGATTGATTTTAGAACATTTGATGCTACTTAATATCAATTGTCATTTTAAAACCATCAATTCCAGCGTCACACAATTCATCTGTCGCACATCTTGGCTCAAGGGATGGCAGTAACGTTTGGAATTTTGAAATTCTTGATGGCAAGATTTAGCTAAATTTAGGATTCTCTAATTTAACAATAATGGCAAGAGCTTGAGTCTTCAAAGGGGAGTTTTAGTTGCTTTAATTTCCTGTCCAATAATTGTTTAACAATTCCTAGGTCTTAGGATAGTTTCTCTAATTATTGGAACAATTCTATTATTTGATAGGATTTATTTTAGAGATTATTGTGACTGAAATTATTGCTTGGCATTTGATATTGGACTTATTATAGCTTTAATTTCAATTATAATGTTGTGGTATCACATTGTATTGAATTTAGAGTGAATATTTTGTGATTTTCTAAGGTGGCTTAGAATCTTGGATCAAATAATCTTTTGCTAGCTTTAATTCCATTTGAATTTAAGAGTTACAATTAAACAGTAGTTTTATTATCCTTAATTCCTCTTTACTATTCTGGTGGCAGTTAGTAAATTGGAAGTTTGGAAAATATTTTGTGGCAATTCGAGGTGGCTCGGTTGTTGGATTAAAGCTTAATTATAATTCTTTAATTCATTATTTTAACTCTCATATCCATTGAAGTGATGATTGCCGGCGTTGTTGAGTTGGAGAATTGATTTCCATCATCGTTTATTCGTATTTCATTTATCTTCATTTGTTTCACTTGTTTTCATATTCAAAAATACCAAAAAAAGAAGTATTTTAATTTTAGTTTAATTCATAGTATCCACATAAAATTTCCTCCAACTAATTTTCAATTTGAGTTACTCGCATTTAATTACTAGGATTTCATTTCATTTTATCGGCTCCTCAAAGTGAATACGACCTGAATTAGTACTATACTACATTAATTCGGTTAAAATAGTTGACGTGGACTTATGCGACTAAAAGTTTGCTCGTCACTGATACAAGAGAAAATCTTATTTGAGGTTCTTTTATATTTATAATATATTTAATAAAAAATGAAAATAAAAGTTGGCGAACCCGTGGGTTTTATAAATAATATATGATTTTTTTTTTTTACAATACACGAGCTGAATAGCCGACGGAATTAATTAATTACATCAATATACAAGTTGTGCAAGTAAAATGTTTGACCAAGTAATACAATAGCTATATCTGGCCATGTGATGTATTTTAAAAATATTATCATTTAAATATAAATTCACATACAAAATTGGACATGTGACATTATGTGTTTAGAGAATTTAATAGAATGAATATAAAAAAATTTGATCTAATTTTTTTGCAAGGTCTCTGTCTTATTGTCTAAATTTTTTAATAGAAGATATTCCGGAAAAATAAACATGTAATTAAGTTGAGAATAATTAATCTAGGTAAACTTGTAGTTAGATTATTCAATTTTTAATCTGTTGTCCTTTCTAGACAACTGTCCAAATTTCTAAATCTGTACTTTATGCTGCTCTTTTTATTAAAAAAAAACATTACCACATATAGGGTTATAAGCGGCAAGTCGCGTTCATCTAAAAATTTAAAACACTTTTTCATTTATACCACAATTAATTATATGCATATATCATTTTTTCACCCATTCTCCTGTATCTTTTTCACTTATTTTCTCTCATTTATCTTTTCCACAAATTAAAGTATACTTAAAAAATTATATGTCCAAGAAATTTATTGCTTTTAATTAATTTTGATTCATAGTTCGTTTGATGATAGTTGCTTCTTACAAAAAAAAAAAATATTAAAGGGAACGCTTGCCGAAAATGGAGTTATCAAGAGACGTGCTTGGAATAACTAATTCAGCAAATAGACAGGTTGCAATTATAATTAAAATAATATATTGCATTCATTTATTGTCTATGATGTCACGTCAATGTAAAATAAATCATCCTGCGTCATTTATTTATCATGATTTGACTTTTAGATTTATAAATCCTTTATATATCTTTTTTCTGAATTGTATATATGCGTTGCCATAAAAGATGGTTAAATGTTTGAAAAATTAGAAATAAGAGAGACGCGTTACGTGATTTCATAATGTCATAAAGTTTGAATGCTCAATCTGATATTTTTGAAATTGTAATCAAATGACAAAACTAACCTTCTGCAATGAAAAATAGAGGAAAAAAGTTGGCGTGAGTATTGAAGGAAGGAGGAGGAATCAGATGTGTGTGGAGAGCTGAAAATGAATAAAGGAAGCTTAAGATATGTGATTTTTCCCTACGAAATCTTCTTCTCTTTGTCAGCCGACCAACAACAGTATCATCTTCTTCCTCATTTCGAGGGGAATGAGCTTGCGGGAACTTGGTTTTTAATGATTTCTTATTTAAAAAAGTTATTTTCAACATATTTGAATGAAGTTAATCGATATCATATTCTGAATTCTAACTATTTATTTAAATAAATTATTTTGTCCTTTGGATACCAATTTATTTTCAAGACATTTGAATGAAGTCAAATATATCATATTATGGATTTTCACCATTCATTCTGATGCAAATTTATCTTAAAAACATTTGAATGAAGTGAAATGAATGAAGTCAGTTAAACAGTATTCTCGTTTTGATTTTCACTATTCATTCTGATAAGCAGTGTTCTCATTCCGATAAAAATTTCTGACATTCAAATGAATGAAGTCCAGAATGAGTAGTGGAATACTTCTTTGGAATATGTTAAAGATAAATTTTTATCAGAAGAGGAAAATAGTTCATCAGAATGAATAGTGGAATATCGGTTGAATTCATTTGAAGGTGTTAAAGACAATGTTTCAAAAATCGGACCGAGCATATTGAATCATATGAGAAGTGGTTTAAAAGTTGATGGGCAGATCGGTTATAATAAAATAATATACTTTCATAGATTATATTTTATTTTAAAAAAATTAATAAGTAAAATCTAGAATATTATTTTATAAAAAAACAATTTTTCGAGTTTAATTCATGGAGAGTGACCGAATCATATCCTCTTGATTGTTGTGACTTAAATTTCTAATTA
This sequence comes from Vachellia pachyceras, assembly GCA_025593235.1. Lineage (NCBI taxonomy): Eukaryota > Viridiplantae > Streptophyta > Magnoliopsida > Fabales > Fabaceae > Vachellia > Vachellia pachyceras. The sequence goes on from JANTPZ010135175.1 coordinate 22,434, forward strand.
AAAACTTAGAAACATTTAAGCTCATTAGAGATCAACATTGAGGTTGTGCCATTAATTGTATAATTTTAATTATTAAATTAAATCTTTAAACGATTAGAGATCAATTGGTGTGTGTGTGAAACATTAAAATCAAAGGTTAGTTTGCTGTTAATAACGTGCAGGAAACATCTGTCCCCGTGGATTGCATATTATTATAATCATTATTTGTTGTTGTCGGTCAACATTTCCCCGCACCAAGTGGCAAAAACAAAAACATGGACTGCCATAATGCTTCATATTCAATGAAACAATATGTTTTCAAATGCAAAAGTCCAATAATATAATATGTAATAATTTTCTGGTAAAAAACAATATAATTTCATAATTAAAGTTGGAGAAACGGGTCAAACCCTTTTAAATTCATTTAAGTTGAGAGTTGAACATGTAATTTGGAGCAAAAAAAGGAGATGGACATAAAAGAACCGACTCTATAGAGCTAAGTGCTTAAAAGGGTTGGTCTTATAAGACCGTCAAATTAATTTTGTATTTTTTTGTTTGAAGCACTTCTTATTATTTCAGTTTCTTCACATTTTTACATGCAAGTTTCAGAAGTAAATCTTTTTAAATCAAATATTAATTCATTTTCTAACAACTTGTTTCTGTTACTATATTTATTTACTTTTTATTTTTAAATTTTATTTCTATCTTCGTTTTTATTTTGGTCAAACATTATTTCCATTTTTTAAATCAAATGTGTCTGATTGTTTTGCACATATAAAATGTAGTACAAATCAAATGGAAATACGTATACACATATAAAATGAAGTACAAATCAAAGATTAGTTTGCTGGGCTTGCATATTATTATACTCGTTATTTGTTATTGTTCGTCAACATTTCCCCGCACAAGGAGGCAAAAACAAAATCAAAGACTGCCATAATGCTACATATTCAATGAAACAATATGTTTTCATATGCAAAAGTCCAACAATATAATGTCATAATTTTCGGGTAAAAAACAATATAATGTCATAATTAGAGTTGGAAAAATGGGTCAAACCCATTTAAATCCATTTAAGTTAAGGGTTGAACATGTGATTTGGAACGAAAACAGAAAATATGCCTAAAAGGACTAACTCTATAAAGTCAATGGTTTAAAAGGGTCGGCCCTACAGGGCCGTCAAATTAATTTTATATATTTTTTTGAGCACTCTTTGTCATTTCAGCTTCTTCATATTTTTACCTATATGTTTTAGAAGCAAATCATTTTAAATCAAATATTAATTCATTTTTAAAAATTTATCTCCGTTACTATATCTATTTACTTTTTATTTTTAATTTTTATTTCTATCATGGTTTTTATTTTGATCAAACCTTGTTTCCATTTTTCAAGTCAGATGTGTTTAATTGTCTTACAGGTATAAAATGTAGTACAAATCAAATGGAAACACGTATACACATATAAAATGTAGTACAAATCAAAGATTAGTTTCCTGTTAATAACTTGCAGGAAACATCTGTCCATGTGGATTGCATATTATTATAATCGTTATTTGTTGTTGTTGGTCAACATTTTCCCGCACAAGGAAGCAAAAACAAAATCATACACTGCCTTAATGCTACATATTCAATGAAACAAAATGTTTTCAAATGCAAAAGTCCAACAATACAGTATGTCATAATTTTATGGTAAAAAACAATATAATGTCATAATTAGAGTTGGGAAAACGGATCAAGCCCATTTAAATCCATTTAAGTTAAGGGTTGAACATGTGATTTAGAACAAAAAATGGAAACGGTCCTAAAAGAACAGATTCTATAGGGCCAATGGTTTAAAAGGGTCAACCTATAAGACCGTCAAATTAATTTTATATTTTTTTTGTTTGAAACACCTTTTGTTATTTCAGTTTCTTCGTATTTTTAAAAACAAGTTTTAGAAGCAAATCATTTTAAATCAAATATTAATTCATTTTCTAAGAACTTGTCTTTGTTACTATATCTATTTACTTTTTACTTTTAATTTTTATTTCTATCTTCATTGATCAAATCTTATTTCCATTTTTCAAATCAAATGGGTTTGATTGTTTTACACATATAAGTAGCATTTTCAAAAACAAAAAAAAAGTGTTATTCTTTTGCATTAAATTTGTGTTGTTGTCAATCATGTACCCTGTAAAAATGTGAAAATAAAAAATTGATTTTTTTCCAACAATAAAAAAAATTGATGAAACATAATTTATCTTACTCTTATCTTATACATTATATTATAATAACTCTTTTGTTTTCCTTCAAGTTTCAAAAGAAATATTTTCAACTCAAACACTTATTTTCCATTTTGTGTGTGCCATATAGATATATACATATGTTTTCACTCCTCAAACCCTGTTCTTTCTAATTTCGATGTCAAACTTACTATATTGTTTCAACATACAAACTACTTTTCTAAGACTAAGTTAAAAATTTATTGTTTTAACTTGATACATTTAAATAAAATGAAAATATGTTAAGCAAGCTAGTAATCCGCGGGCTAGCCTGTATCCTGGGCAACGAGCTCAGATGATACAAGATTGGGGGAAGAATACAAGTTTTTATTCTACCCTCTTATTTTTACATTAATCACATTTAGATATTATCTTACTTCATTATAAATCACGTAGTACTAGTGAAAAGAATTTTTATGTGCAAATGATGAAATTTTCGCTCATAATAATTATTATTTTAATTTATTTCTTCTAATTTAATTTTAATAATATTTATGTCTTAAATTAAAAAATATCATTTTTAAAACGATCTTTTTAAGCCCGCAGGCCAATCCGAGTCCACCATCTCGAAAGTTAAGCTTTGTTGGACCCTTTTTAATTAAACGGGTTCACACATCCGTTTTACCAACTCTAATCATCCCGTTGTTTAATATTGGTACGTCATATACTTCACTAGACGGGAGTTTTGTACATGGAACATGGACCCCCCAATCAAGCAGATATATATTCGCGTACACATATACTCCACTGGGCAGGAGTTTCGTGCATGGAACATGACCCCTCCAATCAAGCTAGTATGTTTGCAGCTTCAATTAATGGCGCTCGGAGGTGCTCTTCAGTTCCTTTCCCAACAACAACTTTTTTCCAACTTAAGCGTTATCCGTTATGCTGTAGACACATTAAAATGTCTCATGTTAAAATTATAGCATATAAGGATTCAAGATCTGAGAAACTCACTCAGTTACTGAGGGATGTAAGATATACCCTACAAACCTTTGTAACATACAATTTCATTTCATGAATGCATAATTCCCATTTCATAAAAAAAGATATTCGTATGCCATAATGCTATAATGACGCATCAATATAAAATGAATTATTTGGTTGGCAAAAAAAAAATTATTTGATATTATTTATTTCGTATCAATCGATGTGTTCTTAAATTCATCATTAAAATGGATATATTTCTTTTTAATTATTGTTTCTTTAAATACATCAGTATAATTGTAATCTAAATGTATTAACTTAGCTAAAAAAGACTTTTATTAGACATATTTGGCGCTATTACTATTACGGAACTTGTTATTTCAGCTGACTTATGAGTTGGTAAAACGCCGTCATCATCATATACCTAACACATGCTAGGAAATTCTGGTGTGCACTGGCGTGGCAACTATTAAAAAGCTTTAGCTATTTTTTTGGTGAGCTTTGTAACTCTTCTGAAATTTCTGGCTTAGATCTCGGAATTGGATCTGATAATGCTTATATATCAATTTAGTTATTAATATAATGAAATTGGCATATGTAGGCTGCCATGGAACACACACACACACACACACACACACTTTCCGTAGGTTTAACCAAGATATCTTTAGGGATAGAATACGAGGTGGACTGCTATATGTCGCGACAAATTAAAATAATATATTACATTCATTTTTTATCTATTAAGTCACGTAAATGTAAAATAAATTATCGTGTATCATTTATTTATTATTTAAATCATCCTATACGACATTTTTAATAAAAAGTAGCTGTACCGTCTGTAGCATGAGTTCTATAACTTGTTATAAATGCCATGTAGGGTCCCACCAATCAAATGGACTATAAAATGCCACCACAACTAGACCCAGAAAATCAAGCAATTGAACATTTAGATTACAAGTTTGGTCTATCATCCTCCGTAGTTACTACATAGAGAGCGACAGTGCGTACAACAAAGAAGCTGGTAGCAAGTATGAGTATCGTCATTGAGAATCATGAATATGATTCTAATTCCATTGCCAATCCTATGATGATGTTGGCAACTGATCACATTTACCATGCAGTGTTAAATGCCGCTATTGAGCTGAACTTGTTTGAGATTATCGGTAAGGGAAGCTCTAAAGGCATGTCCCCCTCTGAAATCGCTTCCAAACTCCCAAATCCACACACCAACATGGCTCGTCGGCTCGACCGAATGTTGTATATGCTTTGTACTTACTCTGTCTTGACTTGTTCTTCCAACAAACTTGATCCACATGGTGGGATTGAGAGGTTTTATGCTTTATCTCCTATCGGTCGATACTTAATCCCAGATGAGGATGGAGCCTCCAGCGTTTCATTGCTCAAATTAAGTAACCATCCTGCCTACATAAAAGTTTGGTAAGTACTTCATGCGTTGATTCATAATCGATCCCCACTTTTAGTTCATATCCATTCAAAAGACATGACTTATTTTGGTGGTAGGAAAAACTTCAAGCAAGTGATTCTTGATGAGGAAGCAGAGGACCTATTCAAGAAAGTTCATGGGATGTCTATCTATGAATATATGGAAACAGATCCGACGCTCAAAACTGTTTTTCATGAGTCAATGGCTGCTTCGTCAATGCTGCAGATGAATCAAGTACTTGAAACGTATCAAGGATTTGAGGGAATATCAACACTCGTTGATGTGGGTGGCGGCGTTGGTCAATGCCTCAAAATGATAGTCTCTAAGTATCCTTCCATTCAAGGCATTAACTTTGATTTGCCACAAGTGGTACAACATGGCCTATCCCATCCAGGTAATCTACACGGAACTAGTTTCTGTACTCATTATAGTATTAGAGTAAAGAATACCATGGTGCTTATCTTGATCCAGTTTCAATGCTACTATATAGTAATTATGAGCACCAATGCAATGAACACTAAAACGAGTTCTTACAACATGCATCCAAGTAATCCATATGGAATCAACTTCTATGCTCATTACAGTGAGGAATCTGTTTCATGCTTTGCAAGGGAGAATTAATTAGATTTAGACAGTTCAATTCTAATTTGGACAGTATATATTTGATTTTTCTAAGAAATTATTTTGCTAGGCATACAACTTTCTAAAATAAAGTTAATCTCTAAACAATTATTTTTTTTAGAAAAAATATTTTTATCTAAAAAATTATATATAAACTGTTCAGATCTTATTATCCATCTCTGCCAAGCAAATTGCATAGAAAGGAAACTAGATCCTTACAATGATGAGTATCATGGTGATTTGGGATGAGAGTTGACCATCCATATATAATCTCCACCATCAAAATTTAATAATTTCGATGTATGACTTAAAAAAAAATACCCTGCTAAGTATTTAATGATTAGTAGGATAACTAATTAGATCTGGACAGTCCAAATCTGATTTGGATAATACATATTTGATTTTCTTTTAAAACAATGATTTCTTAAATAAAAAATATTAAAAAAATAGTAGTTTAGAGACTGCTTTATTTTTTATTTTTTTATTTATTGGAATAATTTTTTTTGAAAAATATAAATTTTCAAAAATTAAATTTGGACCATCTAAATTAAAACTGGAAGGTTCATTGGTAATTAGCCCTCCCATAGGGAATTAGATCCAGATTTTGGTGCTTATCACATGTGATCAGCATAGAAACTCAATCAACTGTATACATACATGTCCGGCACACAAACACTTAACATGTGAAAAATACCACTAATAAATCAATTAAACTCCGTAATTCTCAAAACTCATGCAACATTTTTCTTTGAGCTTATATCATGAAATCTTTGGATATATGCATTGAAGGAATCAAGCATGTTGGAGGAGACATGTTCGAAAGCGTTCCGCAAGGCGATGCTATAATGATGAAGGTGATGGGTTTATAACACTACATACAAGCTTAAGTTCTTGCACTAGTAATGATCATATTTAACCTATATATATGTTTAACTTCTTGCAGTATCTAACTCATAACTGGGGAGATGAAAGCTGCATACAACTTTTAAAGAACTGTCATAGATCTCTGAATAATAAAGGGAAGCTTATTATTATTGACTCGATAATGTCAGAATTGCCAAATGGAAGCGACCACTGTAAGCTTGCTTCAGTTGCTGACAACGCCATGCTTATTCTAGCGGGTGCGAGGGAAAGAAGTGAGAAAGAATTCGAAGCTCTTTGCAAAGCAAGTGGCTTTTCTAGCTATGTTGTTGCAGCTCGTGTTGCCTCCAATGCTTTGGGAGTTATTGAGTTCTATAAATAAATAAACTAGATAGATTGTGGTCATGTGCTTTGTATTATACACGCATCAAATAAAAATGTCATATGTCTGTGTGAGTGTGTGTGAGTGTGTGTTTGTGTGATGTTAAACAATAAATAGAATAACACGACGAGGAATGAAATGAATGAAAGGGACTCGATTTTTGTTAAATTATGATGATCCTTGATCACTATTTACCAGTTCAAAGGTGGCTTCCTAAATTCAACCCAAAATAAGTAGATTGGTCTACACATTTGCATTCATGACAATGGAGGCTTTGCTAAACTATGTTGAGATTGATCAACTGAGAAGAACATCCAATTGCATATGAAGGTAGTAATTTAGTGTGTATGGTCACCCCAGTTGAATAGTTCCCACCGAAAAATGAAGGAAAAGGAAGAGAATGGATTTTGGGTCAATCGATAATAAGATATGAAAATTCAAAAATGATATTTTACACACATATATCTTTTTATTAGAAAGGATTTTGTTCAAGGCTCTTTTAGACAAAACCCACATTCACGCAAGTTAAAATAAAACCCATTTCACATACTTACATTATAAATATAAATCATATTGAAAAATTTACTTTCAATGCGTTCCAAAAGAGCAAGGAAAGATGATAGTAAGCTTAGTTTGGACAGAAAAAAAAGGATGAAATACCAATATGGTTGAATCTAACTAAAGTGGTTAACTCTCCCTACAACATAATGAATTAAGGTTCAACTTTTTACTAAGAGAAATGTTTGATGATGCCTCGAAAAAGAATTGTTTTAAGTAGAAAGATATATGTGCATAGCAAAAACAAAATAAAAAAGAAAAATGAGAACAAAAACATTGTGGCCTTTTCTGTTAAGCCCATTATCACTCAGCTATTTCTCTATTCTTGAAGATTGGCCTTTCAAATCGTCCCCCTAATGGAGGCTTGGATGAAAACAATGAAAAACAACTAGATAATAACATTGATATTAGAAATGGATCAGAGAAGCAACTGGAAACGGGCCTAATTGGCTAACGCAGAGCAGCAACTCACTAGGCTCCTTCGTATAGTTAATTACAGCCATGTTTGTATTAACGTTTTAAAAGTATATTAATTTAAATCGAAATAAAATTCTTTCCGCATACTTACCTCTTATATCACTGCTAATCCAAATATACACTACGTGATTCTTGGGAACTTGAGGATTTCGATGATGCTCTTGTTCACTTTACTTCTGCTGAACTTAAATCTTGATTGGATTATCTTTTGAAATCATGGTTCTAAAAGAAGTGGAATCGAACATTGACTTAAAACTCAAAATAACTTTTAATCCTTGAAATAATGGTTTTAGTTAAGCCACCAAACATTCTTTTTTCCACCACTATCTATTTTAGCATGAAAACTATGATTTGGGGAAGGAAAACCATAGTTTTCTAGAAGTTGCTTTTTTCTATTTTTTAGAAACTATTATCTAAAATCACTTTTATTGCATTTCTTTAAAAATTATTTTCTAAAAGCTAATCTAACGACATACTTCAAAATGGATGAAATTGCTCTTGTTCGATCACTTGTCTCTTTATTTCGTTCTTTCTTGTTTAGAATTAATTATGGTCACAGTATTAGAATCATGAAAGTTCTATTATAAAGCATAGACAAACTTCCAAAGCCGGGCATGATTAGGTCTGGTGTCCTTTTTTTTTTTAAATTACGAAGCGTGTAACTACATCACTTTGGACTTGAACTAATCACTTTTAGGGTTTAGAATGCACAAATCTTTACCTTTTTCAATAAGAGTGTTATGGGGATTCAAATTTGTATTCTCCTATTGAAACTTCTTATCACCTTAAACAATAGCTTGTTGGTAGAGTTAGTACTGTGTGTGTTTGGGAATCCGTTGGGAGAGTGATTTTATGTGAGCGGGGTAAGTATGTGAGAGGAATTTTGTCTCGGCTTGTGTGCAACATGGTTTGGGAATGATTCTCAAACAAGCACACTTATCTCTTTAGATGATGGGCTACTTATTTGGTATAGCTAGAGTTCTGTAATTTTCAGTAACTCTTGGTTTTACATTAGGCTCTTCGAGGGCTTTTTGAGCCAAATGCTGCACACAGTAAAAGAAGTTACAAGGATATACTGTATTTCTGGAATTATTTATCAAAATACTGGAAGTTAAAATCGCTCTTCGTGCTGCGGATCACCTAGCATTTTAGCAAAGATGAGTCTCTCGGTGGGCCAAGGCTATCATGTACTGCTCCATGCTCATGTTGAACTGGAGCTGATTATACAGCAAGAGAAAGGATAGTTTGTTGGGTTTTCTCTTTTCTGTAATAAAAAAAATGGTTCTTCGTAAGAACAATTTTGATTTTACACACAAGTCGTTCACTCGACGAACGACTTCAGCTTTCCCAGGTCGCACCAACCGCTCTCCCTTCTCTCCCCTTAAAGCAAGTGACGATTGTGACGCCTTCATCCTGCAGTTTTTTTGGTTCTCGTGTATATTTAGTTATTCAAGTACAAAAAAAATCACACACTTTTAACTTATCAAAAGAAATCTCAAACTGTTAAAACTTTAATATTAACATACAATCGCATAATGTAGGTAAAAAATAATAAAAAATTTCAAAATTAATATTAATATATTATAAATTAATTCCAATCGATTCAAACTGTAATATCCGCATTTCTGTAACTTGAATTAAAGGCTAGACCGGTAAATTAAATGGCATAAGTTAACTTAAACTAATTGCTAGGCTCCCTGGCAACATCACCATTTTTTATCCGGCCACATTCGAAAGCACAAACTTGTCGTTGTTAAAGGTCTTGTAAATAGATCAAAACATTTATGATTTCCAAAGATTACACTATAGGGTGCAACCCCAGGGTCGTTCTCTATGGAGCCTTAGGCCCAATTAGCTTGTGAATTAAATTCAATATAATGAAAAGAGGTTGTTTGTTTCTAAAACTTGAATCATAAAGGAAATACTGAAAATAAAATTTATTTTTGGTTTTTGGATTATGGGATTACAAAAAACCAAGTGATAAAATGCAAAAGCTTTTGATGATAAATTCTTCTTGGAAATGGTTTAGGCTATCATAATTCGAAAATGATAAGGTGGAGTAATAGTTTCGCACTAAGTTTTGTAATCAAAACCCCAATAACTCATTTGGTTAGAAATTCTATGCAATGAACTCCATTCCATTAAACTCTTTAAAAACACTTAGTGTGTGTAATGAAATTGCTCAGTGAAAAATCCAATACAAAACATTATCGTCTCAAATACCAATCACAACTAGGAAGATAAGAGAGAATAACAAAGATTGTATTGAATAGATAGTAATGAGAACACAGAACAAATCAATACATAAATTAATCCAATTTTGGCTACAAATGTAGCCAAGCATTTAAGTATAAATTACTAGCCCTAACTCAGCAGCTAAGAAATCTATAACAAAAATACATATTGAAACTAATACTCCCCTTGTTAAGCTCTTGAATTCAAGCCTCTCCATCTCCAGAAGGAATGGGGAGGTCTAACTGCTCATATGATCCAGTTCAATACACTCTATGAAAGAATAAGCCACCATTGTTTGAAAAAATGAAGTGAAGATGAAGTGAATCCCTTGGCTGACAATTCCCCCCTTTTGTAAATGCCACGAAAGTTACCTAAATAGGGTCTCTTAACCGTGCTGGGTTGGATTTGCAAAGTGGGTCAGTTTTCTTTCCATTTCGGGGTTTGAGCTGGGTTGCTGATACACAATATTCACCGCGACAAACCTCTCCAGAGAGCATTTGTTCGCCTGCTTGAGTTTAGTTTAGTAGCTGTGAACATTAGAATGCACGGCCAGTTTCTAGAGTTGTTTCCTTTCAGTTTTTGCTAGAGTTCCTGAAATAAAATATCAATAATTTGAAGTATCGCTCGCCCTAATTAGAATTAAGTACAAATATATCATAATTCATGGCAATTGCACCCAAAATCACGCTAATCAAGATCAATAGCTCTTGTTTATAAATTAATCACAAGTAGGGTCATGATGGGCTAAAATTGCAATAAATACCTTGAAAATCTAAGCAAAACCAATAAAGAAATATAACTCAATCACTAGGTCTTGTTATAGTTGTATTTATAGTGTAATTAAATGGTGGGACCCTGCATAGTAAGATTTGAAAATTTGTATAATTAATTATTCTTTTAAAAGCACAAGTCATATGAGTTCAATAGACATGTACACCTCTAGTATCGTATATAATATATGATATATCTAATTAATTTTATTATATTAACAAAGTTGGTTAAATTAGTTAATATGTTAAATTTTCTATGACATTCTAATCATCTTTCTTAATTATCTCAATCCTTCTCTTACTTGATTCTTGTTAAGGGAGCATCAATAGTAGGGATATTTTGAAAAAAAAACAAATAAATATAATAAATAAGTCTTATATTAATGATCAAAATCAACCCTTCAATCAAGTCGTACATTAAAAATCAAAGGAATGTAATTTTTCATTCTTCTATAGAGTATAAAGCAGATAATATCAACACATACATATATATCCAATATAAATGTTCTTCATAATTTATGAATACAACACATAACTTTGGGTTAAACTCACTTTAATCCCTTATGTTTCAACTTTTAGTTTTTGATAACGATACTTTTTGTCATTGTTTTTAATGTCCCTCTTATTTATTCCATCCAACATGTTAGTTTCTCTATTTTATAAGAATTTGGACTTAAAGGTTAACGTCGTTAGTTTAGTTTATGTGGCATTTACACCTTTAAATTTTGCTTTTTTAGACTGCTAAGGAGGCTTGACCTAGAGGCATTATCTAGGGGGCACAAACTTAGATGTGTGAGGTTGAAGGGGGAAGCTATACACATTTTTTAAGCCATAAGATGTTTGTAGCTTCAATCAATAGTCCTCACAGAAGCTATTCAGTTCAATTACCAACAACTTCTTGTTTCCCAACCTAAGAACTATTGTTATGCCATGTACAAATTAAAATGTCTAATGCTAAAATTACAGCATCTAAGCATTCAGTACCTTAGAAACTTTTCGACCCAAAAAGTACCTTAGAAACTCACTCATTTACTGAGCGATGTAAGATATACTCTACAAACTTTTGTAACATACAATTTCATTTCATGAATGCATAATTCCTATTTCATCAAAAAAATATTTCTGTGCCATAATGCTATAATGAGACATCTGTTGTAAATTAAATGTAAATAAATAAAGAAAAGTGAAACTTCGAGAGCAATGAGAAACTTTGAGAGGAATTTTGTTCACTTTTGGATGTGTTGTATACCATGTACAAAGCCCTATTTATAGGCCTCTAAGAGTGACCTCCAAGAGTCATGAGCAATGAATAATACAATCAATATAGATGAATATGCATTGTGACTCTTTATACAAACATTCTGACTCTTTGTACATTGAATACCTCTTTAGTTTCTCAACAACAATTCATGTATAATATCTATGGCTTAGGAGGTCAATAGTCTATGGACATATACTATTGTAATATATTTATAACACTCCCCATGGATGTCTATTATGAATGTGCCTCAATAAAAAACTTTAATTAGGAAACCTAGTGAGACAAAACCATGTTAAAGAAAAGAGTACATCATGCATTGATACACTATTCAATGCTGCCTCATTAAAAACCTTTCTAAGAAAACCTAGTGGAACAAAACCTCGATAAGGGAAAAAGAGTATATTGTGTATTGACTCCCCCTCATGATGACATTACTTGAGATCTTTGAGTCTATGAAGACCAATTCCATGGACAAGCTTTTGAAAGATTGCACCTGGGAAGAAACTTGGTTATAAATCTGCAAGATTGTTGCTTGAACTGATTTGTTGAATATCCATTTCACCTTTTTTCACAAGATCATGAATGAAAAATAGTTTAGGAGAAATGTGTTTAATTATATACCCTTTGATGTATCCTCCCTTCATTTGAGCTATGCATGTTGTATTATCTTTATACAACATTGTTGAAATATTTTGTTCTATGAAACTTCACATCTTCTGGTATGATGAATTAATTATCTTAGCCAGACATATTTTCGACTTGCCTTGTATGCTGCAATAATTTCTGCATGATTTGCTGATGTAGCAGCTAAAGATTTCTTTGTTGAATGCTAATATATAGATGTACCTCCATATGTAAATAAATATCCAGTTTGAGATATAGCTTTGTGTGGATCTAATAAGAATCATGCATCTACATAACCAATAAAGTGTGACCCAGATTCAATAAAATAAAATAATCCCATATGTGATGTCCCCCGAAGATATTGGAGTATATGCTTAACTCTATTCCATTGCCTTCTAATTGGAGAAGAATTAAATCTTACTAACAAATTAATAACAAATGCAATATCTAGCCGAGTTGAATTAGCAAGATGCGTTAGTGCACCTATAGCACTAAGATATGTTATTTCTGGACCAAGTAGTTCTTATTTCTTTTCTCAAGGGAGAAAATGATCTTTTTCTATATCAAATAATCTTACAACCATTGGTGTAATTAATGGATGCGCTTTATCCATATAAATTTCTTATAAATTTTATCACTTTAATCCCTTATCCTTTCATCAAGTTTTGGCTTTAATATCTATATTTTTTGTCGTTGTTTTCATCTTCCTCTTTTTTATTCCATCCAAAATGTTAGTCCCTTTATTTTATAAGAATTTGGACTTAAGTTTAATGTTGTTAACGACCTAGAGTTGCTATCTAAAAAGAGGGGGAAAACAAACTTAGATGTGTGAGGTTGAAGGGGGAAGCCAAACACATTGTTTAAGCCATAGATAGAGAAGCCATAATCATCATGAAATGTGAGGGCACTCAACCAGGGCACATGGGAGAGTGTGTTTGCTAGAGTCTCTTGGTCATATGACTCTTGGTTGAAATGGTAGTATCTGATGCTAATCAATTTTCCCTCGTTGTCAGTTATCTTTTGTGAACCTTCGGTACTTTGATTCCCCTGAATGGAGTTCTTGTTAATGTGAAGTTGTTTCAAGTGAATGGAGTTTTATTTTCATTTTTCCTTTGATTTTATCTTTTTGCGAGTCAACACATTGACAGAAAAACAGAGTAGAATAGAGATAATGTAAATCAATTATGAAAAAAGAAATTGATTTTAAACAATCGGTTTTTGAAATAAGAAGGTAGAAAATTGATTTTATAGAGTAAAATGAATCCAAGAAAGATTGAAATTGATTTTGTGAGGCAAAATCGATTTTCATACAAGACAATTTAAAGTTCAACATTCAATGGTCATAACTTTCTCAATTTAAATTTAAACTGAACAAATGACCCTTTATTGAAAAGCTCCATAGATCTAATTTCTAATACAACATGATTTATTCAAAAAAAATCTTTATATATAAAAGATATGATCACAAGTGATCAAAGGTCAAAATAGTTCCCTAGTCTGGTGCCCTCTCACACTTCAAACTCACATTTAAGTTTATTTTGCTCTTTTATTATGCAATACCTCCAGATCAGTCCTCATCAGCAGTCTATGTAAGCAAAGTTAAATGCATTAATGGCAGATAAACAAAGTTAATATCTTTAAGCTCAATTAAATTCTTAGAAAAATAGAGGGACACGGACAAACATTTAGGATGGAATAAATAAGGGGTAGAAAAAGAAATAAGGAACAAAAATAGAGACTAAAACCAACACTCCATAAATGTATAAAGACAGTGAGTTGAGTGGATGTTTGTTAACTTTTTAGAATCACTTTTACGTAAGTTAAAATAAAATTCCTCTTATATCTTACATTAAATTGTGTAAAATCACTTTACAAAACTAATTCAAATACCCCTTGAATCTTGTAACTTTTCAATTGATATGTGTGTGTAAAACATAATGAAATGTAGTACAAATCAGATATTAGTTTGCTGTTAATAACATGCAGGAAACATCGGTCCATTTGGATTGCATATTATTATAATCGTTATTTGTTGTTGGTCAACATTTCCCCGCACAATAATGCAAAAACAAAATCATAGACTGCCATAATGCTACATATTCAATGAAACAATATATTTTCAAATGCAAAAGTCCAACAATATATGTCATAATTTCCGGTAAAAAACAATATAATGTCATATAGAGTCAGGAAAACATGTCAAATCCATTTAAATTTATTTAAGTCGTGGGTTGGGCCTATGATTTGGAGCCAAAAAAGGAAATGGGCCTAAAAGAGCTGACCCTGTGGGGTTGATGGCTTGAAAGGGTAGGCCTCGCAGAACCGTCAAATTAATTTTTTTGAGGCATTCTTCATTGTTTCAATTTCTTTATATATTTACTTGCAAGTTTTATTAGAAGCAAATCATTTTAAATCAAACATTAATGCATTGTTTAATAACTTATCTCTGTTACTATATCTATTTACTTTTTATTTTTAATTTTTTTATATCTTTGTTTTTATTTTGATCAAACCTTATTTCCATTTTTCAAGTCAAATGTGTTTGATTGTTTTACACATGTAAGTAGCCTTTTAAAAAAAAAGATATGTGTTATTCTTTTTGCATTAAATTTGTTTTTTTGTCAATCATATACCCAATAAAAATATAAAAATTAAAAATTGATGAAATATAATTTATCTTAACTCTTTTGTTTTCCTTCAAGTTTTAGAAGAAACATTTTCAACTCAAACACTTATTTTCAATTTTGTGTGTGCCATATATACACACACATACATGTTTTCACTCATTGAATTATTGTTCTTTCTAATTTAGATGTCAAACTTAGTTTGCTGTTTTCCACATACAAACTACTTTTCCAAGATTAAGTCAAAAATTTATTGTTTTAACTTGATATATTTGAATAAAAATAAAAAATATGTCAAACAAGCCTGTAACTCGTGGGCTGGCATGTGGCTTGGCCAACGAGCTCAGCTGTTGCAAGATTGGGGGAAGAATAAAAATCTTTATTCTACCATTTTATTTTTACATTAATAACATTTAAACATCATCTTACCTCATTATAAATCATATGGTACTACTAAAAAGAATTTTCATGTGTAAATGTTGAAATTTTCGTTTACAATATATTATTGGTCACGTTTGGCTAAACTTTAGAGAGTTCAAATGTATGTTCAACAATGTTTTACTATAGAACGAGATGATTTCATTCACATATTTGCCTCGATTTGCATAAAAGTACTTCTCTACCACGTTCCCAAATGGACTCATTATCTTAACTTTATTTCTTTTAATTTAATTTTAATAATTTTTTTATCTTAAATTAATATTTTTACTACTTTAAATTGGAAAAAAAATATAATTTTTGTTAAACCGACTTTTCAAATCCGCGGGCCAATCTAGACCCACCAATTCAAAGACTGAACTTTGAAATCAAACCCTTTTATATCAATTAGACCTACCTATCGTCCGTGGGTTCAGCTGGCGAAGGTATTGGACACTCTCACCAAAGGGAGAGGGTTCGATACCGGGAAAAGTCACTTTGTTGTGGCTCCAGTCACGACGATTGGGGAAGCATCCTAGTTTCTGGATGCTTAGGTAAACGCCTTAGGGTAATTGACGGCTCGCCCTGCCCAACATTGATATGACCTAAGAGGAAGGGAGATTTCACCCCTGCCTTTGGCTTGTAGATGAGCCCAACCCCCTGCCTAAAATTTTTGTATCAAAAAAAAAATTAAACCTGAATTGATCGACCAGTTTTACCAACTCTGGCGATAATGTTGTTTAATATTGATATGCCATATACTTCACTAGACAGGAGTTTCGTGCATGGATCATGGACCCTCCAATCAAGCAGATATATATTCGCGTACACGTATACTCCACTGGGCAGGAGTTTCGTGCATGGAACATGACCCCTCCAATCAAGCTAGGATGCTTCAGCTTCAATTAATGAATTTGTCTAAAATGTGCTCAGATATGCTCTTCAGTTCATTTCCTAACAACCACTTTTTTCCAACTTAAGCATTATCCGTTATGCTGTAGACAAATTAAAATGTCTCTTGTTAAAATTATAGCATATAAGGATTCAGGACCCGAAAAGGGATGTAATATATACTCTTCAAACTTTTTTACAATTTCATTTTATGAATGCATAATTCCTCTTTCATAAATAAAATATCCGTATGCCATAATGCTATAATGACGCATCAATATAAAATAAATTATTTGGCTGGCGAAAAACTAACATAATTTTATATTATTTATTTCTTATCAATGGTGGTTTCAATTAAAAAGTTTTAGTTGAAGCCTTCTATCTCTTCTGAGATTTCTCCCTATAACATTTATTTTTTATTCACATGATTTTCATGATAAAGTGGAACACAAAAGGTAGCTAAAATATTTTAATTGCGGAGTGCTTAAGTGACGTGATGCATTCAGTGCATACAAGAATTTCTCCATGATCTTTTGGTGCGGTATACAAGATTTACTTTTAGGATGTAGTCTAAAATACACTTTCTTATATCGCATCCAAAGGCTGCAGTTTAAAAGAGGTTATTTTTAGACTGCACTGCTAAATGATTTAAAATTCACTTCTTTATTTATAAAAGTGTCGTCGGTAATAATTTCTTAGACCATTTTCTCTTGATGCAATCTAAAAGAGAAGACTAATATTTTTCCATTCGGGCCTATATATAAATACACACATATATTTATATCATTATAAAATATTAACTCACATACTTAATATAAGATCAAACTGACATTTTTAAAAGAATAAAAAATTAATTAAACTATTTTAAGTCATATATATTCTGAAATATATATGTATATAATTAAATTATATATCAATTTATAAGTCATATAATTTATTTTAGAAGAAATGATAAATACATTAATTTATTTAGCTTTCTTAGACTTTTTCAAATAGTTAACAATAACCCATATCAATGACTAGAGGTAATATAGTGCGATTCAAATTATTTCACTGTTAGAATTGGTCAATTTGGATTGCATATTATTGTATGATCATTTTGTTTTGTTGGTCAAGACTTCCCCAAACAAAATGAGGAAAACCATACCATTCAAGGAAAAAGGATCTCTTTAATTAATAAATTAATTTATTTCCAAATTCAAAAGTCCGACAAGTTATTTTTTTTTAGTTGCCAAACGTTGAATGCATAGAAGATTGGTAAAGATAATTTATTGCTTAAATCTTGGACCTGGATCCTGATAATGCTTATTATCTATGATGTCACGTCAATGTAAAATGAGTTATCTTCATTTCTTTATTATTATTTGAGTTTTAGATTCATATCTTTTGATGCTTCTGAGCATCAGTGTCAAACCATAAACTAGACACCCATTCATTTTTTGAAGTTTGATGCATCTAGCTGGTCGTCAAGTTTCAAACCATACCAGAAGCCCTTTCGTTTTTTAAGTTTTTTTTTTTTTCAAATTTTGATGCTACAAATTAAAGCAAATATAAAAAAATCCAAATCAAGACAGTCAAGGGACATTTTCATGAATTCATTTGAACAGTTTTTTTTTTCCATTCTGATGAAGACAGTCAGGACAATTCACCCAAAAAACGGAGTACATTCAACGCACCGGATATTTTTCAGATTTTTCCGCCTCATGCACTCCAAATATGCTTACAATGAACAGATCTCCTAACCCCAGGCACCTTACCTATCGAAATGAGGAAGAAGGCACTATTGTTAGTGGGCTGATGATCGAAGAGAAGATTTTATAGGGAAAGATCACATTTCTTAAGTTTCTTTTTATGCATTTTCAACTCTCCACACACGTTCGATTCATTCTCCTCCTTCAACACCCATGCCAACTTTCTTCCTCTCTCTTTATTTTTTTGGGGAGATTTACTGTAAAGTCCCAAATAAGGAAGTTTTTTTATGAAAAGGTCCCAAGAGTTGTCAATGGCAGCTGCTCCACTTGTCAATGGTGCTCCTCGTCATTGATAACATTTTGGGGCCTTTTCATAAATAACTTCCTTTTATGGAACCTTACAATAAATCTCTCTATTTTTTTCATTGCAAAAGGTCGTTTTGGTCATTTACTTACAATTTCAAAAATGTCAGATTGGGCACATACGCTATTTGAGGCATTATGAATGATGTAGCACCTCTCTATCCTTTCTAATTTTTTAAAATCTTTTTTCGGGATTTTCCTTAAAATATTTCCATGCATCCCAAAAGGAATAGGAGAGTCTCAAGATATGTAGGCAAAAACAATATTTACAATTTTTATACTGATCATGTGTGTCTACAAGTCTATCCTTCATAGAATTCTCTTAATTATAATTAAAAAAATATTGTAGAGAGGATCTTTTGCCCAAAATTTGAAGTTACACGTACTATTAATAAATTATCAAGAGTGATATCTCATAAACTTTGTATTTAATATATGTAGGTTGATACTTCTACACGCACCAATTATCTGCTTCAAGTCATCTAGAAGAATTGTAAACTATACAGTATTTTATTGAAGTCATATAACTAAAGTATACAAATTATAAATCTCACGTTTAGTAATATTTTGTTTTATTATTCAAATAAATTTCATAGATAAATGTTTTGGTTGTGGGGATGGAAGTAGGTTCGGTATATAAAAATCCCTATCCATGTCTGGTTGTAAAAAGGAGTCAGGTCAAATTTATTTAAAAGCCAAAATGTGTAAACCTGGCATATGCATCTGTAGGCTGACCTATTTACATACTAAAAGATAGGTTAAAGTATACTTTTAGTCATTTATATCTTCATCAAGTTTCACTTTAGTCAAGTGCATTTTCAGTCCCTCAAACTTAACATCGTTAGTCTCTCTTAACGGAAATTACTGACTCATCAAACGTACTTAACGTACACCGTCATTTTAAATATTTTTTTATTTTACATAATTTAAAATATCAAATTTATTATATTATTAAATTAAAATTAAAATCTGAATATGCTTTGTTAACATTTTATTGCACAGTTATCAATTAAATTTGATAAGTTAGTAATTTTCGTTAAGAGAGACTAACGACGTTAAGTTTGAGGGATTGAAATTGCACTTTTTAAACTTAAAGGATTAAAAGTATACTTTAACCCTAAAAGACATAATTATATTTATATTATATAAAAATTTATTATATATAATATTTATTTTTCACTATTATATTATAATTTCAAGATATTATTTTATTTTAGATAATTTAAATTGATTTACCTAATTTTAACATGTTTAAATCCTAGATGTGACCGGTTAGCCTTTTTCTTTTTTGGGCAGTTAGCCTGTTCACCAAGATTCATGTCCGCAAGACCAAACGCTTCCAAAGCATGTCACGTCAGATCCAGCCTATTTACAACCATACTTGCGTCACATTTAGGATTTGTTTGAAAGTAATCGGATAACTTTTACTGATTTTAAGATAAAATATAAATTTTGGAGAATATGTTTTAGATAATAGCTTTTATGAATTTTGAGGTAAAAAATAAATAAGAAGAAAGAAAGAGAAAGAAATAAAAAGTATGAAAAAAATTTATTAGGAGAGATGGTATGATTTGATAAAAAAATAACTTTTTCAAAATTAAGATTTTATATCAAAAAAATTTTCTAAAAAAATATGAGTATTTAAATAAAATTTAAATTTTAGAGTAAACTTAAGTTTTGAAACTAAATTTAAGTTTCAAAATGGAAAGCCAAGCTGTTAATATCTCAAAATATTTCAATTGTCAAATGTTAAATACATTTTTAATAAAAAGTAGCTCTGCCGTCCGTAGCATGAGTTGTATAACTTGTTATACATGCCATGTAGGGTCCCACCAATCAAATGCACTATAAAATGCCACCATAGCTAGACCCAGAAAATCAAGCAGTCAGAACTTATAGATCAAAAGATTGGTCTATCATCCTCCATAATTACTATATAGAGAGCGTACAGCAAAGAAGCTGGTAGCAAGTATGAGTACCGTCATTGAGAATCATGAATATGATTCTAATTCCATTGTCAATCCTATGATGAAGTTGGCAGCTGATCACATTTACCATGCAGTGTTAAATGCCGCTATTGAGCTGAACTTGTTTGAGATTATCGGTAAGGGAAGCTCCAAAGGCATGTCCCCCTCTGAAATCGCTTCCAAACTCCCAAATCCACACACCAACATGGCTCGTCGGCTCGACCGAATGTTGTATATGCTTTGTAGTTACTCTGTCTTGACTTGTTCATCCAACAAACTTGATCCAAATGGTGGGATTGAGAGGTTTTATGCTTTATCTCCTATCGGCAGATACTTAATCCCAGATGAGGATGGAGCCTCTAGCGTTTCATTGCTCAAATTAAGTAACCATCCTGCCTACATAAAAGTTTGGTAAGTACTTCATGCGTTGATTCATAATCGATCGCCACTTATAGTTTATATCCATTCAAAAGACATGGCTTATTTTGGTGCTAGGAAAAATTTCAAGCAAGTGATTCTTGATGAGGAAGCAGAGGACCTATTCAAGAAAGTTCATGGGATGTCTATCTATGAATATATGGAAACAGATCCGACGCTCAAAGCTGTTTTTCATGAGTCAATGGCTGCTTCGTCAATGCTGCAGATGAATCAAGTACTTGAAACGTATAAAGGATTTGAGGGAATATCAACACTTGTTGATGTGGGTGGCGGCGTTGGTCAAAGCCTCAAAATGATAATCTCCAAGTACCCTTCCATTCAAGGTATTAACTTTGATTTGCCACAAGTGGTACAACATGGCCTATCCCATCCAGGTAATCTGCACAGAACTAATTTTTTTTACTCATTATAGTTTTATAGTGAAGAATATCATGGTGCTTATCTTGATCCAGTTTTAATGCTAATATATAGTAATTATGAGAACCAAAAGCTCATTAATGCGGTGGATCTCCACAATTTACGAAGAATTCTAACGGTCTGTGTTTAATATTTTCAACTAATGATTTTTAAATAATTTTTTTAAAAAACTAAAAGTTAAAATGTTATTTTTATTTTAAATTTTATGAACATTAAAATAATTTAAGTAAAAAAATTGAATCCAAACCATCCAAATAATTAGACCTGGATGGCATGCAATGATGATGAATTGTTGGTGTTCTTTTAAAAAAAAAATCCATTTTTATATTCACAGCATAGATTTCAAGGATTTGGTCACCCTGCTAAGCATTTAATGTTTACTAGAGATATCTAATTAGATATAGATTATCTAGATTTGGACGGTCTATATTTGATTTTCTTTTAAAATGATGATTTCTTAGATAAAAAATATTTTTAAGAAAATAGTAGTTGAGAGATTGTTTTTTTTTATTTTATATCTACTGGAATAATTTTTTTGAAAAATATAAATTTAAAAAAAATTAAATCTAGACCATTCAAATGAGAACTGAAAGGCTCAAATATAATTAACTCTCCTTACTAAACATTTTGTTTAGTAGGGTAGCTAGGTCTAGATTCGGTGCTTATCACATGTGATCAACATAGAAACTCAATCTAAGCTACATACATGTCCGGCATACAAACAATTAATATGTGAAAAATGCCACTAATAAATCAATTAAACTCCTTAATTTTCAAAACTCATGCAACATTTTTGTTTGAGCTTATATAATGAAATCTTTGGATATATGCACTGAAGGAATCAAGCATGTTGGAGGAGACATGTTCGAAAGCGTTCCGCAAGGCGATGCTATAATGATGAAGGTGATGGGTTTATAACACTACATACAAGCTTAACTTCTTGCACTAGTAATGATCATATTTAAGCTATATATATGTTTAACTTCTTGCAGTATCTAACTCATAACTGGGGAGATGAAAGCTGCATACAACTTTTAAAGAACTGTCATAGATCTCTGAATAATAAAGGGAAGCTTATTATTATTGACTCGATAATGTCAGAATTGCCAAATGGAAGCGACCACTGTAAGCTTGCTTCAGTTGCTGACAACGCCATGCTTATTCTAGCTGGTGCGAGGGAAAGAAGTGAGAAAGAATTCGAAGCTCTTTGCAAAGCAAGTGGCTTTTCTAGCTATGTTGTTGCAGCTCGTGTTGCCTCCAATGCTTT
>JANTPZ010135183.1:0-26509 GCA_025593235.1 Vachellia pachyceras
CATAAGTACATTACACAAAACATTGAGCACACAGCATTTCATTATGTGAACATGAGCCTATATAAGGCAAGCATATCATGCACTAGCATTCATCCTACATGCATTGTTTGTAATGTTTGCTATTGGGATTCCCCGAATCTCACCCTCCCCCATTAATAATTTTAGGTACAAGTGCATCAAGTGTAAGGAGAAAGTTTTGATGCATGAAGCAAGAAATTGTGCATGGATATTCACATAAGATTATGTTGTAATTATGTGGACAACCTTGGAATGTATGTATGTAATGTAATATGTCTAATAAGCCCATGCATGTATGGATGTTATACGATAGCTAAGAACTCCTAAATGAATGATCAAATATGGTTCAAAAAGAATTAGGAGTTAGGGTTTCAAAAAGATGAAGTTAGAAAATGATAAGTTTGACTTTTTATCAAAGTGAAGTTGGTCAAACCCCTAACTTTGGCCTATTTCAAAACAAGGTAAATGAACTCTAATTGATCTGACATTTTACAGAAAAATAGTTGGCATTGTAAGGTTTAAAACAAGCCAAAGAACAATGGATTTTGAGTTTTTTACATAAATTTATGATGTTCCAAATATTGAAGAAAATCACTGAAAAACCTGGGAAAATAGAAAATGACCAAACGAACAGTACTTTTTTACGAATTAAACTGTATCATTTGGGACAGTAAATGACTCAGTATTTTTCCCTTATAAAGGAACTTACAAGCTTCAAATAGAAACTGGAAGCACTCAATTTCGATTTTTCTACAATTAGTTATGAATTTTCAAAGTTGGCCCAAGAATCTGTGAATAGTGACATGAATAGTAACCTTAAACTTGAAAATTTTATTTTTCACTCTTTGGTTACTCTAGGTCACTAAAGGCCTAAATGTGCTTCGAAATAAATATTTAATGAGGCTAAAGGTAAAGATTAAGGAGTGTCACAGAACCCACGGATAGAAAGTAAGGAAAAAGTTGATGCTGTTGAGCCGTAAGTCGCGAAATCAGATTTGGCCTGGTCGATGGAAGTCAGTAGGAACTTTAAAGTTAAGTGTGCTCGTCCCTAGAGCAATTTCAGGATGGGTGACCTCCTGGGAAGTTGCCCAAGGGGTCAGAAACTAAAAAGATCAAGGGCGACAAAGTTAAGGGCAAAATGGGAATTTATGAAAAGGTAGATTGTGAAAGGGCATTGTGGTCATTAAGAGAAAATTAAGGGCATTTTGGTCATTTGACAAAGTCAAAGTCAAAAAGTCAAACGGTTGACCAAAAATAGAAAAAATTAACAGATGCCCAAAAGATAGAGCAGAACTCACTGATTACCAGAGATTCAACCGATTGTTGAAATTCGGTCTGGATGAGGAATTATGGAATTTTAAAGATTTGTTGATTGAAATATTTATTTAAGGTATCAGAAGTTCTCTAAGACCAAAAATCAGAGTCTAGAAAAATGCAGGGAATTTTGTAGTATTTTACAAAATTATTGCCCAAGGAACGATTAAGACGATTTTTCCGAAAAGGAGGAAAAATGCCCGAAAATCCCCGAAAATATAATTTATTACAAAAATTAATTTCGAACAATTTAGAAGGTATTTTGGGGAAAGATGAAGGGCTAGAATATCAAAGAAAAATATAGAAAATTCCATGGCCCTAAAAATGATTTATTTTAAATTGTTCGTTTTCAGGAATTTTAGACAGGATAAAGTGATCCTGTTAAATTTGATTGGATTAAGGGACAATTTGAGGATGATGATTTGAATATATTCAAGAGGGAATTATGGAGATTAAATGAGGAAGGAAACATCTCCAGAAAAGTAGAAAAAGATTTACCGGAATAAAGTTATGTTTACCGGTAAAACGTGTAATCGGTAGAAGTAACCGAATGGAATTCGGTTTGGTTAATGTAACCAAACCATAACCATATTTTTCCCCTCTCCATGTGCAGCAATCATGACAACTTTATGATAACCAATAGAAATCAAGCACATGTGAGAGAGGTGGAAGGATTATATCCCTTAAATCAAGATATTTTTCAAGATTAAATACTACACGTTCTAATATTTGAAATGAGCCAAAGTTTGTTCAATGTGGATGTGTAGATAAGGAGTTATGATTTTCCGGAGCTAAGAGAAAAATCTGGAAAACTGGAAAGTTACCAAATGAACAGTAAATTTCACAGAATAAACTGTATCATATGGGAAAGTTTTGGAACAAATGGGTATTTTTCCCCTGTAGAGCACTTCATAAATTTTAAATAGAAATTTGAACCACTCAATTTCGATTTTTCTAGAATTAGTTATGATTTTTCAAAGTTGGGTCAGAAATCTAGAAATTGACCAAATGAACAATATTTTGAAATTCTTATTTTCACTTCTTTGGTCAACTTAAGTTATCTAAGGCCCTAAAGTGGTTTAATAGTGATCTAATATGATGATTATAGAGGAAAATAAGGAGTGTTACACCCTTGGTCTTTATACTTAATGACATTTATGTCCCTAGCTTACATTCTTAGTAATTTCAAAGCCTTGGGACTAAATTGACCAGGGTCTCTTTGGTCCATTGACATCTTCTCTCTCAGTACTTTTATTTCTGAGTCTTATCTTATCTCATAACTATCAGTTTGGCCTATATTTCACATTACATTAAAGGGTAGATATTACAGTTACTCTATCTTCACTCTCTGACAGATAGGACATCCCATCACATAAACAATGATGTCTCCTTTCATCCCCATCCATTAACAGTTATCTCAATTCAGGATAACTCCTCGTCATTCTTGGATGGATAGTATACCTACTCTTGTAAGTCTTATCTGACCATTACTGCTTTAAAGTAGGCTTTAGAGGGATATAATATTTGCTTCTGAACTCTATTATTCCCTCAGGAATTTTATAAAATTCACTGTTTCCCCACGGCTCAACTGAGTCTCAACAGACTAAATCAAGTGATTATCTTTTTGAGTCTTATTGACCTCCCCGATCATTACAATTTATAGTCAAGTGTGCCAAACTCGTCAGGTCTCACATACAACTTTTCCCATTCAACTCTTGTCTGAAATATCGTCGAGCAGTCCTTACTCCCATATGAGAATCATAATCAGTTGTCCCATTTTTTTGGCTTAGCACATCACTGGCGTATCAATCATAACATTCATAATTTAATAGTCATAGCCTTCGAGCAATTTCCCCCATATCCTCATAGGTCGATGATTACTCCACATAATAGTGCCTCCTCTATCTTTAGAGTAAAAACAATCGCTGCTAGTTCCATATCAAATGTGGGAAAAAATTTCATCATGAGGTTTTAATTTATGCGAGGCATAAGTAATATTCCCCTATTATATCAATACAATTTTTAATCCATGCCCAATGGCATCATCGTAGACCACACATGTCTACTTTGGATCTAGAAACACATCTCCCAATCTATGCCCACGGGCATACTGTAGAACACACATGTCTACTTCGGATTTGGGATTATCAACATTTGGGTTTAGGCTCACTGATCTCCTCATCAATTTTCAATTGATGTGAAACACAACGACCTTCCCAATCAGTGTTAGGGTCTAGGTAAACCGATCTCCTCGTCAATTTTTCAATTGACGCGAAACACAGTAACCTTCCCCATCAATGTTAGGGTCTAGATAGGCCTGCTATGACACTCCTTAATCTTAACCTTTAGCTTCATTTTATATTGATTTGTAATCAAAGGGAAGCCTCAATGTGATCAAAAAGTCCAAGAGGTTCAAATTTAAAACTTTCAACTTTTGAAAGTTACTATTCACAGCTTTTTGGACCAACTTTGATCATTCATAATAAATTCTAGAAAAATCAAAATTAGTGCTTCTAATTTCTATTTGAAGCTTATAAGTTCTCTGTGAAGGAAAAATACTCATTGAGTCATTAGCTTGCCCAACCAATACAATTTAATGTGTGAATAAACACTGTTCATTTGGCAATTTTTCATTTTTCCAGGTTTTTCAGTAATTTTCTTCAATATTTGGAACATCATAACTTTCTGTACAAAACTCTAAATCTGGTATTCTTTGGCTTGTTTTAAATCTTTCAGTGCAAAATATTTTTCTATAAAATTTCATCTCATTTGGAGTTCATTTACCCTGCTACTCGATGGGTTAAAGTTGGGGGTTTGACCAACTTCACTTTGATAAAAGTCAAACTTTGTCATTTTCAAACTTCATTTAAAACTCTAACTTCTAAACCTTTTTGAGCCATGTTTGATTATGCAATTAGGAGCCTTTAACCATCACCTATCAACCAAACACGCAAAGATTCATAATACGTATTACATCACATGCTTAAATCCCAAATAACATAAACTTTACAACATCATTCTTATACATAAACAGATAAATTCCTTGCTTCAAACCTCATGCATTTTCTCCTTATCCTTTGAAAGAACTTGTACCTAAAAATAGTTAATGGGGGAGGGGGAGATTCGAGGAATCTCATTAGCAAACATTACAAACAATGCATGTAGGATGAATGCTAGTGTATGATATGCTTGCCTTACATAGGCTCATGTTCATATAATGAAATGCTGCGTACTCAATGTTTTGTGAAATATACTAGCAAGTAAGTTCATTCATTCATACATGATTCACATAATCTAGCAAAGCAATACAGCAAATCAATGCACAACATAACATCACATACATACAAGTAAGTAAGTTTACTACCTTTTAGACTTTGCCTCCTTCTCTTGTACTTTGATCTTCTAACCATAACTTTTGCTTTGTCACTTTATGGCCCTAGATAAGTAATGAAATTATTAGAGTCATTAAAAGTGAATGCCCAATGGGCCACATTAGCCCTAAAGGCTTACTTTCACCCTTGGAATTCCTACAAATTACATTTGGTCAATTTCTTTCTTAAATTCGCTTGGTAACCAAGAGCTGCCAGCACATTAACCAAAATTTGAAAAATCATAATTAATTCTATAGAAATCCAATTGGGGTGGTTCAGCTTCCTATACGAAGTTCATTAAGTTCTCTTTACTTGAAAAATATTATTTGTTGGCATTTATGCACCCAGAATTCCAAAATTCTCAGTTTACCCAACTGTGCTAGGCTTTGTTTCAGATTTAGTGCCTAAACTTCAAAAATTCATATCTCCCAGCACACAAATCCAATTAACTAACCTATAAAATTAAAGCTTGACATGTCTACTTTAATTTTGGAAAGTTTCATGGTCATTGGACAACATTTGACCACACAAAAACACGTTACAATTATACTGCCTCAGAAAACGAATTTCACAGCACTTACTCTTTAACTTCCAAAAATTCCAGATTCATATACAAGCATCTAAAAATCATGAACACTTGTAAACCTACACAATTTTGCCTTATAAAACCATTGGAAGCATCAAAATCATCAAAACAATTCATATTTTACCACTTTCAGGACAGGCCGAGACATATCACACACATTCACCAACATGTTTTTTTTTCAACTTCTATCATCATATTCTCGCTCTCAATCTTACATTCATGCATAGTTCTAACTCTCCTATGTCAAGAGGAAAATTGGATAGAACCTCCCCTATTTCTTCATGTTTTCCAAATTTACAAAAATCATCAAAACAACCACCAACAATCACAATACATGTATCAATATGCTCCTTTCAACAAGAGGAGACATTTGCAACCACTTGATGGCTTTAAATCCCTCTCTTTCTCACTTTTCTCTCAAGAACCCTGGGGTATGGAACTTGAAAAAGAGAGACCAAATCAGATTTTGAAACCATGGAAGAGGAAGAGAAGATCACAAGGAAGAGATTGGTATATAACTTGAGATACCTTCTCCACTTACCTTGATTTTCTCTTAAGTTTTTCTCTTCTTTCTCCTATGCAAATGGCGTCTCCTTCTTCTCCAAAATCTACTGGTTTGAGTCAGCCAAAACAGATGGGAAATGAAGGGAATTTGTGGAATTAATAAATCATGCATTATTAGAATGGAGGGTTAGGATTTCATCTTGCAACATAAGCGTAATCTAAGGGCTAAGATAGTGCCACCTTTCACACATGTGCTTCCTTCTAATTGGGCCTTCAAAAGCTGTTATGATGGCTGTAATTGGAGGGTAAAAATCTGGTTACCTTAACAAAACTGGATCCCATTCGGTTACTTTTACCGATTACACTTTTTACCGGTAAACCTAACTTTGTCCTAGTAAATCTTTTTCTACTTTTCTGGAGATATTTTCTTCCTCATTTAATCTCCATATTTTCATCTTAAATATAAAAATATTATTATCCCCAAAAAACCCTTTACATTTCTCAAATTTTATAGGATTAATTTATCCTATCCAAAATCCCTGAAAACATCCAATCGGAGAGCAAAATTCTTTTAGGGCCTTGAAAAATACTACATTTTTCACTGATTCTCTACCCTTTTCCTTCTTTCAAAATGCCCTTTAGATTGTTCAAAATTAATTTTTGAAATAATTATATTTTGGGGATTTTCGGGTATTTTTCCCAATTTTCGGGAAAATCGCCTTAATCGTACACTGGATAATAATTTTATTAAATACTATAAAATTCACTGGATTTTTCATATTTTTCTCTAAATTTTTGGAGGGCTCTTGGTACCTTAAATAATTATTTTCCCTTTTTTCCTTTAAAATTATATAAATAAAAATCTAATTTGAATTTGGAAAATCCGTGTTTTGTGGTTGTGATCAATGAGTCGGGCTCTGTCTATTAGGCATATGAAAATTTTGGTCACTAGTTGACTTTTAACTTTGTCAAATGACCAAAATGCCCTTCCTCTTTCTGATAATACCATTTTCCCTTACTTTTAATACTGAAAGACCTTTATGTCCTTGGTCTTTTATTAAACGACATATGGGTCCCTTCCCAGAAGGTCACCCATCCTGGGATTGCTCCAGGGCGAGTACGTTTAACTTTGAAGTTTCTACCAACTTCCATCCACTAGACCAACTCTGATTCAGTGACTTCTAGCCCAACAACATCAACTTTTTTCGCTCTTTCTATCTGTGGGTTTTAACTTGACTTCTGATTACTGGTTTGGCCCTTTTTATCCAATGACCACATTACCCTTGGTCTTTATACTTAATGAAATTTATCTCCCTGGCTTATATTCTTAGTAATTTCAAAGCCTTGGGACTAAATTCACTAGGGTCTCTTTGGTCCATTAACATCTTCTCTTTCTGTACTTTCATTTATGGGCCTTATCTTATCTCATTTCTATCAATTTGCCTTCCGTTTCTATTTACAGAAAATAGTGGATATTACACCTGCCTCCTCATCAATTTATAAAAACGGGATTTTAATTGATGTGAGACATAAAGACCTTCCCAATGTCAGGTATAGGTAAGCCTACCTCCCCGTCAATTCCCAGGTATCAGCATCATATTTTCCATCCCACGTAACCATTCAATCATTTCAAATGAGCCTAGCCAGCTGCAAAGCAATCCAGGAAAAATTTATATAAACTGTTCACAAATTCCCAACATGCTTCTCTAAAGATTTGGAGTACACCCATACATCACCAATCAAAGATTATGACAAACCAATCCAGGTACTACCAGAAATAATCAATAAATGCAATTCACAAACCACAGGGGCATTCATCAATTGAACATCATTACTAGATTCTGACAATATTCATATCTAGTCTAAAAGGCCATTTTAACAATATTACTTGCTCGAATCCGGAGTTGATGGTAACATGACTTAAAATTAATCTCAGATAACACTTTGGCTCCACTTAATTGATCTAACAGATCATCAATTCGGGGAAATAAACAATCATCTTTCATTATCATCTCAATCCATTCATGGTAGTTTATACACAATTTAAGACTCCCGCCTTTCTTTCCACAAAGAGAACTGGGGTCCCCATGACACACGATGGGCCAAATAAACCCCTTTTCTAGCAACTCTTAAATCTGCTTCTTTAGCTTCGTCATACCACCTGAAGCAATTCAATGCAAAATATCCAAAATTTCAACTATCCCAGGTATTAAATCAAAGATAAACTCTACCTCTCACTAGAGGTAATCCACCGATTTCCTTGAATAACAAGTCCGGGAACTCCCTGACTACTGGAATATCTAGAAGGGATCCTTTCAATTCATATTCAAACCCTTCTGGAGGCATTTCTCTATTTTCATTGATATTTAAGTCATTAAGCTCCCATTTTGAAGCTTTTCAGTATTCCTTGGCTCCACATAATATCTCATACTTAGCTGGCCGATTACTCTTTATTTAGGACTCATAATTCTATACTTTGTTTACTTCATTTTTATTAACTTTGGAACTTCTTACTATTTATCATCCTTCTCATTTCTCTTACCATACTACTTGGCTTTCAAACATTAATTTTTATTCACCAGCCCATTTATCATCTTTTCGGTGCCACTTGCTATATCAAAGGATTCAATAATCCTTACTGCTCTTTCTATGATTGTCACCACGATGTTGCAAAGAAAGATGATTATCTCATGCATTATTATGTAATCAAATCATTCAATGGACTTTATCCTTGACTCATATTAGCCCATGCTTCCTTTTTCATTTTGGGGGTATTCCGTATGCTGTATTTTATCATGTAGGAATGTATGGAAAGAGAAGCACCCAATGTTTCACCATCGGTGCAGCTATCCCATATTGTATGAAATGTGAAGCACCCCATGTTTTGCCATTGGTGCAACTGTCTCAACTATTCTTGCCTCTCAGGAATCTGTTGCTCTCCCTGTTTATGAAGAAGCAACTTAACCAACAGTGACAATTTACCCCACTAATACCTATCTATCAGGGTCCTGCCCCTTCCTGTCTATCATAGCAACATCTTTCTAGCATAGGAAGATCACCACCCAAAACATAGGGAGATATTTGTTGGCTATCACTTTCTCTAACATACTTTCCGTTTGGTACATCCCCTTTTCATCATCTAGCAATGTATATTGTTCCCATCCAGAACTTCTCATAACCACTTAATCACTTAGCAATGGAATTTAACATTAATGAGGACTTCATTTCTCACTTTTCAGGTTGGACTAATTGTTACAACTTTGTTGATGCCTAAGGATATATTTGTTGGAAATTGTGCCCTAGGGCCAATCATTGTACTTCGCGCATTATTTATTTTAATGAATTTTCTCCATTTAATTATCATAAACTTTGTGTGTTTATTATGATAATTGCATCCATGGGCGAATTATGAATATTATCCTAAATGTCCCTGATCAGTTATATATGTGGGAACAAAGATGAAGCAAGACCAGTATGACTTTGATAAGGTATGGAGATACAAGTCAAAGTCATAGGCACTTGTAAGAGTACAAGGTACTGGACCGACCCGCTATGAGAAAGCTACATGGATTAAGTCATTAGCTTATCTCATATATAATCACATCACAGTGCCCTTCGACCTGAGATCATCATGGATTCCTACATGAGAGTTGCTAAGCTTTGACCTAGTCAAAAGTCATCTTTAACCAGGTGATAATAAAGGCTATGATCGGGCGTAGGGGTTTTTCATGTGGAGGAATATGAGTGGTCAAGATGGGATTTGTCCCTCACATTAGTTGAGAGATATTACTGGGCCCCTCGATAAGTGAGTCTGAGAAATGTATGGCCATGTTATAACGAAAAGGGGTTTTCGTTTCTTTAATTAGACTACTCAGGGATCGAGAAAGTAATGGTCGGGAATAGGAGGATAACATCATCCATGCCTCATCCTTGACCGAAATATCGTGTGACAAAAGGGACGTGATGCGGTTGCATGAAAGGTTGCGTCGTGTTAACGTTCCCCGTATGATTTGGGTAGTCGTAATGTTTTGCTAGAGACCGCTTGTGACTTGTGGGTTAATGTTGAGTTTAGCCCACTACTAACTTTATATAGGCCTACAAGGTCGCACACAAGAACAGCCCAACATAAGCTTTATTTCTAAGGTTTATTCGAATTTTAAATATATGTGTATATATGTTGAAATTCGAAATTGCACAATATTATATAAATAATATTTGTGTGTTAGTTTAATTTATTTGATAAATTAAACAAATAACATCAATTTAATTTATAAGGATAAATTAAATCTGTTGGCTCATTATTTGGATTAATTAAATGGATATGATTTGATCAGATCAATTTAATCCAAATTAAGATTGCAAAATTCGAATTTAACATTTTGAATTTCTAATTTCAAGATTAGATCTAGAATATCTTTTATTTGAATTTCAAGATCAGATCTAAAATATTCTTTTGAAATTTGAAATTCAAGATTAGATCTATAATATCTTTTGAAATCTGAATTTCAAGATTAGATATAGAATATCTTTTATTCGAAATTCAAGAGTAGATCTAGAATATCCTTTTGAAATTAAAATTTGAATTTTTCAATATTAATAAAAGATTAATCCTTTGTTATGATGCACTCATGAGCTTTATAAACATAAGTGCTCGTGAATAGAAGAGGGATCCCATTCGATATTTTGAATTCGTTCTTGATCCACGAAACCCTAGAGAGAGAGTGAAACAAAGAGGCGCTAGCACGCTGTTATTGTTGGAGACTGTTCAGAAGGATATCGGTAGATGGAGGCGATTGAAAGAACGTCAGCTCCTCGTGATCGAAAGTAAGAACGTGGGACGTTGTGGAATTTGAAGAGATCCATACGCAAAGGAAGAGACGATCTCGAAACGCATAAGGTATGCCTTCATCTACTCGATCTAAACACCTTTGATAGATCCGTATTTGGGATTAGAAAATTTTAAATTCTGCTGCGTGTATGTACTAATCCCAACAATATTATAATATCAATAATCACAACCACAACTTTGAAGGCATCACCAAGCCCTGGAAGATCCATCTTTACTGTTTCCAGGTGTAACATATGTCATCTATCTCCATTCCTTATCATCTGGATCGTTGTGATAGGCTACCTGACTTTCCCTTTGGTAGTTCTTAGGATTCCTTGACCAATCCACCTTGGTCATTTCAACTTTTGCAATTTATTCACATAGGAATCCTTTATCACATATATATTTAAGCCTATATACTAGCAGATAATTCATCACGAAGTATCCTCAAACTCCATTACTAGCACAATGCCTTTTCAATTCTTATTAGTCATAAAATTAATGGGGCCATCCTGGTTGGGACATATGGTGTGACTACTGTTGCACATTGGGAGTTATAGCTATTACTACGCCTCTTACAGTCCATACAATGTATTCAGATGAATCACAAGGCTTTTTCACAATTTTCTGTACCTTAATACTCTTTATACTTCCACTATGCTACTCTGTCTCTTACGTTACTGGCCACAACTTTATCAACAATTTCTCAACTCAAATTTCATTCTCAAAATCTTAATATCTTGGAATGGTGGCCATGAAAGCCCATGACCATTCTTTATCATCAGTTGCATCTAGGGATAATTAATCTAGTTCATAAGCCTCCCTAGCCCTCTGGATCCATGGTGGATGAAAACCTCGCCCTTGTAGAGTCGTATGCTCTCAGAGTCCATTAGTGTTCACATTCAAATGGCGTACTAGAGAAGCAGCTTTACCATTTTTAATTCCCTTACAATTATTGTCATCTACAGGGGCTCTATAATCCACATTTGGATTCTTAGGCTGCTCTTGCACTTTATTCAAGCTCCTGGACAAAACTAGAAAATAAGAATCTAATTAGGAAGAAGTACAGGTAGATTTTGTCTTCATAAAATACTTCTTTTCTTCAACCTTGATTGGCCTCTTTGGCTCAATCGTAATAGGTTCTTCCTGTAACTGCATCAACCATGCATCACATCTTAGTCTCTTCCTCAGAGAAAGCTCCTCTGTAAGTACCGGCATCTCTACCGGGCTCTCAAGTTTCGGGGCAATCTGATTTAGATCATATGCCTCTCTAGCCCATCTGAATATATGCTAACTGAAACCCTCGTCCATGTAGAGTGGTATATTCTCAGAGTCCTCGGGTGTTAGCATCCAGTATGCGCTGTAGAGAAGCAATCATATCAAACACTGGACCTTCATATTTGTCATCCATTGTATATTTTGGTAGCTCTTATGCTATCTCCTTATCTTTTTTGGACAATTCATTCAAATCCTGAAGTGATTCTATCACATTGGATCTGGTCTCTGAAGGTTTCTTCTTATCCTGGTCTTCCACTGGTGTGCTTGGCTTTTCATATTTAGCTAGTCACATTTATTCACAAATTCATGATTATGGTACATAACTAACTAACATATATCTATAAAAGGCAACCAATGCATAACATAACACTTAGCTCATGACATATCCACTTCATATGCATATTGAATAATAGTGCAAATACAATATATCAAGTAACAATGCACAATTATTTTAAACAAATTCCCAAACCTTTTCTCCGATACCAAACAAATGTAACACACCTTAACTAATCCCTTTAGCTTCTTTTTATTTCATTATGGAACCATTCTTGGGCCTTGAATAGTGCAACACACCTTACTAACCTTCTTAACTTCCTTTTATATTGATTTGGAACCAAAGTGAAGCATCAAATAGCTTACAAAGTCCAAAAGAATCAAAATGTAAACTTTCAAGTTTTGAAAGTTACTATTCACAGCTTTTTGGACTAACTTTGAAAATTCGTAACTAATTCTAGAAAAATCAAAATCAAGTGGTTCCAACTTCTATTTGAAGCTTTCAAGATATTATATAGGGGAAAAATACTCATTGGGTCATTAGCTTTCCCAATTGAAACAGTTTAATGTGCAAAGATGAACTGTTCAATTGGTAATTTTTCAATTTTCCCAAGTTTTTCTTGATTTTCTTCAAACTTTGGAATGTCATAACTTTCTGTACAAAACTCCAAATCCAGTGTTCCTTAGCTTGTTTTAAAGCTTGTAATGTGAACTATTATTCTGGAAAATTTCAATTTATTTGGAGTCCATTTGCTCTATTTCACGAATGTCAAAGTATGGGGTTTGACCAACTTCACTCTTAGCACTTAGTCAAACTTATTACTTTCTAACTTCATAAATTGACAAGCTAACTTTCGAGCCTCTTTTGTTCATGATGAACCATGCATTTGAGTATTCTTAAAGCATACATTAGCTACTTCATGGCAACCAATCATGCATAGGTTTAAGTTACATATTACATAACAAGTCTTAACCAAAATAACATTAAGTTTACAACATTAATCCACAATCATAAACATGTACAAATCTTACTTCAAGCATCATGCACTTTCTCCTTACCCTTTGATGAGCTTCCACCTAAAAATGGTTAGTGGGGGAGAATGAGATTTTTGAAAATCCCAAAACCAAAAATATCTAACATACTCAATAAAATGCATGACAACTTTTCATATTAATGTGGAATAATAAAAGTGCAACGTGAAACACATAAATGTAGAAGGCCATAGCAAGAACATGCACACATCTACACTTCCATCATCATATATTTCAAATCAAGCCCTACATCATTTAAAAGAATTTTCATAATAACTTAGATTAGAGTTAGATGGTTGATCCAACTAAGCTACAAATTGTAAACTTAGGTTGTTGGTTAGCCTTGAAAATGGATCAGGAATATTAATTGTGATTTCCAAGGATTGTACAGTGACAACCCCAAGGTCGTTCTCTCCGGAAGCTACTATTGCGTACCACTAATCCTTAGCTTGTGATGATGCTTATGATGCAAATGCAATCATTTTTTAAATCAAACAATGCAATATTCCTAAACTAATTATAAAATAAAACTTGTTTTTGTATTTTCTAGTGAAAGAGAGAGAGTAAAAGCA
Organism: Vachellia pachyceras; assembly: GCA_025593235.1. Lineage (NCBI taxonomy): Eukaryota > Viridiplantae > Streptophyta > Magnoliopsida > Fabales > Fabaceae > Vachellia > Vachellia pachyceras. Next base: position 13,777 of record JANTPZ010135183.1, read on the forward strand.
TATTTGAATGTGAAAAGGGTATGTGTGTGAGTTCCTCTTGAAAACAAATTACGCCATCATAGTTTACAAAGGATTAGGGAAAGCATTGACTTTCGCACTAAGTTTCATAATTAAAAACCCCAACAACTCACCAGGTCAGAAATCTTATGAAATGAACTCCATTTCATAAAGTCTTTAAGCACACTTAATGTGTGTATGGAAATCGCAAAGTGACAAAATCAACTCCATACATTGTTGACTCTAAAACCAAGAACAACTAGGATGATAAAAGAGAACAACAAGATTTCATTGAATAAGCAAAATGAAGTCCATTCCACAAAAAACTCAATACACAATAATCCAAGTTTGGCTCAACCGAGACCAAGCATTTACACACAAATTACAAAGTCCAACTCGGAATCCAAGTAATCTATAATGTAAATACAGATTGAAAGAAAATACTCCCCTTTCAGCATTTTGAACTCCGACTCACTCATCTTCAAGAGGATGGAGATGCTCACTCATCATGGCTGATGGAAATGAGTACGCATGGGTGATTGGGGCATGATAAATGGTGGATGGTGATGAAATGGAGGAGATAAAGTTTAGTGTATGTGTGTGTGTTTGTGTGAAGATGAAGGAAAATGGATTATGGTGAGTCTTTTCCTCTCTTCTCTCTTCTCTGCCGCCTCCCTCTCTTCCTCTTCACGAAAATACTCTAAATGGAATGAATAAACCGTTTTGGGTTGGATCTCTAAAGTTGGGTCAGATTATTTTCCATGTGGAGTAAAATTTTGGTGCTGATGCATGATATTCACCACTGTTAACTTGAGGTTTCACCGCGGTGAACCTCTCCCAAGAGTTCATGCCTGCTGATTGAACTTTGGCTCTAGTGAACTATGAGTTGCGCCGTGGTGAAATGCTCCAGAGCTGCTTCTTCTTTCCTCTTGTACAGAGTTTCTAAAATAAAATAGCAAATATTGGCAGTATCATTTGCTTATGATAGAATTGAAGCGCAATAACATTATTATTCATAGCATATGTACCCAAAATTACATTAATCCAAAACAACAACTCCTAATCTCAAATTAAGCACAAAAGGGTAATGTATGGGCTAAAATTGACTCTAAGACTCTGGAAATTCAAGTAGAAAACTAATACAAAGAAAGCTCAATCAAATTCCCCCACACTTACACCTTTGTACTCCTAGAAAAAGCTTTTCAGAAACTTAAAAATGGTCAATACATCCAGAATATATATACTCATGAGTCTAGGAATACAGAACTTTGGTAAAAACATTCGTCAAGGGATTAGTATTAATAATGGTAGATACAATTGTAAACCAAACTCTAAGAGAATTTAATTCAAGAAACCGAATAAAAGAAACCTCTTCTCAAAAGGTAAAAGTGTCTCTCTCAGCTCACTATGCAAGAACAATTTTTTTCACACATGGCCTGCTTATTCGGATCTCTACCATAAGCTTGTAATTATTCTACCTCTCTACCACAAGATCAATACAATGTGAATCAAGAGGACTTTAGGGTTTAAGGTGCATGATTGGGTCTAAAGATAATAAAATGGAATTCTTGAATACACAGCACCGAAAGAGTATAATCACGTTAATGCTTTGCAAGACTTTTAGAGAAATTCATTTTCAAACATTACATTTCTTTTCTCTTTATTTTTCTATTTTTTTAGCAGCTCAAATCCACAATTTCATCAACATATGCTTTCATATACAAGGATAGTTTTTCAAACACTGGTTTTCAAGAGTGAATGGCTCAAATGGGTGGTAAATAATGAAATAATGAAGGGTTTGTGTCTGGGCTAAATTAAAGGTTTTGAAATGAAGGCCTCTACCATTTTCACAAAATATTGGATCATAAAGCTTTGATTAAGAATCAAGACAAGTTCTAGAGAGATCGCGAATCAAGACAGACCCATTCTAATTAAATAAATTAGGTCCAATTATCCTTACGATAAGACTAATGTTTCAATTAAACAGTCTTAAGAACCAAAAATGCAAAGAGTCAATTTAAAATTGATCTACGCTTATCATTTGCTAATAACCCAAAAAACGCGATTAACTAAAAATTTGGTCCTTAGACTCATGCATCAACCTCCCAATGTATTGGCTATGAAAATCATAATTTCATAAGCATTGCTCAGGAGTGTTAAAGGCAGTAAGGGTGAGAGGAAATTTTTATTTATTTTGAAATCCAAAACCTAAATTATTATTGTTATTTCTTTTGCATTGAAGTTTCACCGCGGCTAACAACAAAGTTGGTCGTGGCAAACCACACATGAGAGGTGGTTCTGTGTGTAAGTGATTTTCACCACGGTGAAGCTCAACCGAGAGGCTGAATTGCTTTATTTGAGAACTTTCGCCGCAGTGAACAACAACTTTGGTCATGGCGAAAATAGTCAGAGAGCAAAATTGGAGTTCAATTTCTCTAGAAATTCAATATTTTTTTGAAAAATTTTAAAGAAACTTGAAAATTTCCAAAGTTTTAAGACAAAAATAGCCCAACATTATCCTTCAAAAATTTCATTTGCATGTTAAAAATCAAAATGTTTCTTGGATACAATCTAAATCATAAATCTCCCCCACACTTAAATCAAACGTGTCTTCAATTATTGGAAGGAAAAATTTAACAATCAAGATGTGCAACATTCGCAAGCAATATCGAACATTCATGCATGCATGCAACGAAATTCATAAAACAGTATAGGAAAAACATTCATATATACAAACAGCTGAAAAACAAAGTTCAGATAATCAATTCATAGCAAATAACTTTTTCATGTTCCACTTGGCCTAAAGAAAGCTAGAGACCGAAATGAGGGGAGTTTATTGAATTGAAAATCACCCTACAAGAGAAAACAACTAAGCTAATCCTACTGGAGAGTCTCCCCCACGCTTGTTTTCATCATTACTCTTTCAGTCCAATTACCATATCATAATAAGAAAACAAGAGAGGAAAGAGACAACCTTCCGCTTAAATATCCTTAGACTCTTGTAGGAGAAATTCTCATCTCGGATAAGAAGAATAAATTTCTTTACCTCAACTGCCCCTACATTGGATTTTCTCATATGTTGCTCATGATTGATGAGTAGAGGCGCTGAAGCATAGAACTTGTACCCACAACCTTGCTTGGTACGATTCTGCAAAATAAACTTTGGACCAGCAGCAGTATCTAATCCAAGAATGTAGATATGGAGAGATATGGGATGAATTGAGAATATCTTGGGTACAAAAATCTCCAATTAAGACTCACAAACAAGCAAGTCAATAGGATTCCCTTCAGTAGGAATCAAACAATCAACCAAATTATTAAAATCCTTTTGTGCTTGCAAAGTGGATGTTAAAAATTTACAACTTTTTAAGCTCAAGACATCGTCTTTACATTCACTAGAGGATTCATTTTCATAATAGGATTCTTTCTCATTTATGATTTCATCAATTGAAATTTGAGAATCCTTATTTAGGGGAGCATCCTCCAAAGTTCATGCTTATCAATTTTAGCATCTCTAGCACTTTCAGATGTGTCATGTTCTCTACCAAAGTTCTTTTTATGCCATGCCACAAGTTTATCATTCTTTTGATCAATACAAAGCATGCATATGACATCATCATCACAATAACAAGATAAAGTATCGTTTAATTCTATTGCCGCATCATGTCTAGTAATAGGAGGAGTAGCATGATCATTGCACAATGAGGCACTAACAGTACAAGCAACATCCCCAATTAAAGCATCGTAACTTGCATTCAAGTGAGCATTAGTATTTTCAAACATATGTGCATGCTCAACAATAATGTCCTCATCCACCTCATCCTCACTATCATCAATTAAAGATTCAATAAAGCTAGTAGTGATGAGAGGTGAATTATTCTCCTCAAAGATAAGAATGATATTACCTGGAGGTATAGGGCCTTAAGGACTCTCTCCATGCTCATTCTCTTGTGGTTCTTTAGGCTAAATATTTCCCTCTTTACCTCCAGTCTTCATCCATAGCATATGATCATAGTATGCATTAAAGAATTCATCGATATCTTCCATCTCTTCAAAACTTTCCGTTGTCCGTTGCATGAGTAACACAAGGTATTTCTCCTTGAGTTTATCATATTTTCTGGTCAAGGCATTTGTCAGGTCATCCAAGTTGTAAGAAGAAGGCAAAATATCTTGTCTACTTAGTTGGATGGTGATAGGTTCGGGTGGAGGATAAGTTTCATACGATGGTTGAGGTAGGTGGAAGGTAGGTTGGAGATTATGGTTATGAGGTGTGAATGAAGTTTTGGAGGTGGGTAGGTAGGATAGTGAATGGGGTTGTTGATATGGTTCATGTTGTGGAAGTAATGGGTTATATGGTGGTTGATGTAAATGTTGCATGGGTTCAAAATATGGATTATATGATGGAAAAGGAGGTTCACAATATGGTCTATGAGGTGGAAATGATGGTTGGAAGGTTTGAGATATGAGTTGGTGGAGTGGTTCATAGGTTGGAATGGGAAATGGATTATCACCTTCATGGCCAAGTGAAAATCTCTTTTGATCATGCATCCATGTTTGGAGATCTTCTAATCGACGCTGTATGGATGCAAGGCTTTGAGAGAAATGATCTTCCATAACTCGTACAAAATAATAAGTGTTTGGGGGGTAAAATAAATTAAAGTATTTCAATTTAAACAAAATAAAGAAGTTGGGACATGAAAGATGAAAATATGATATGTATGCATACACTGGAAAAGGGGAAAAAATGAAATGTAAAGAAATAGTTCACAGAGCAAAAGTTGATCGCAGCCAAAATTAAATTTCGTCACGGTGAAAATAAAATTTGGTCCCAGTGAAAGTGTCCCGACAACTATTTCTCACATAAAAACAAAATTGCCCGAGGCGAAATCTCGATATTAGATGCAAAATGCAGATGAAATGCAAAAACCTAACCTATGCTATGAATAAATGTGAAATTGAAACACACACAAATGCAAAACAAGCAAACAAGATACACAATCTAGCAACTAATGGCACGTAGCTTCCCCAGAAACGATGCTAAATTCTTAATCCAACTAAGCCACAAATTGTAAACTTATGTCGTTGGTTAGCCTTGAAAATGGATTAGGAATATTAATTGCGATTTACAAGGATTGTACAGTGACAACCCTGTTGGGATTAGAATGTACATGCAGCGGAATTTAAAATTTTCTAATCCTAAATGCGGATCTGTTAAAGGCGTACCTTTTACGTTTCAAGATTATCCCTTCATTTACGTTTGGATCTCTTCAGATTCGACAAGCTTCCGCATTTCTTGCTTTCGATCACAAGGAGTCGACGTTTCTTTTATCGCCTCCCTCTACTGGTATCCACACGAACAGTCCCCAACAATCGTAATCTTTAAAATTCGAATTCATATCTGAAAAAATATTCAAGATTAATCTTTATTAATCTTGAAATCAGAATTTCCAAAAGGATATTGACGATTAATCTTGAAATTTGAAATTTAAAATGATATTCAAGATCTAATCTTGAAATTTGAATTTCAAAAGATATTCAAGATCTAATCTTGATTAATCTTGAAATTCAAAATTTGAAATTCAAAATGTGAAATTCGAATTTTGTAATCTTAATTTGGATTAAATTGATCTGATCAAATCCTATGCATTTAATTAATCCAAATAAAGAGCCAACAAATTTAATTTATCTTTATAAATTAAATATTAAACTAACACACATAAATATTATTTACATAATATTTGCACAATTTCGAATTTTAACATATATACATATATTTAAAATTCGAATAAACCCTAGTAATAAAGCTCATGTTGGGTTGTTCTTGCATGAGACCCTGTAGGCCCATATAAAGTTGGCAGTGGGCTAAACTCGACATTAGCCCATAAGTCGCAAGCGGTCTCAAGCAAGACATTACGACTACCCAAATCATACGGGGATTGTTAACACGACGCAACCTTTTATGCAATCACATATGTCCCTTTTGTCACATGATATTTCGGTCAAGGATGAGGCATGGATAGCGTCATCCTCCTATTCCCGACCATTACTTTCTTGATCCCTTAGTAGTCTAATTAAAGAAACGAAAACCCCTTTTCATTACAGTATGGCCATACATTTCTTAGACTCACTTATGAGAGGCCCAGTAATATCTCTCAACCAATGTGAGGGACAAATCCCATCTTGATCACTCACATTCCTCCACATGAAACCCTTAAGCCTGATTATAGCCTTTAGCATCACCCTGTCAAAGTTGACTTTTAACTAGGTCAAAGCTTAGTGACTTTCATGTAGGAATCCATGATGATCTCAGGTCAAAAGGCATTGTGACGTGATTACATATGAGATAAGCTAATGACTTCATCCATGCAGCTTTCTCATAGCGGGTCGGTCCAGCACCTTGTACTCTTACAAATGCCTATGACTTTGACTCGTATCTCCATACCTTATCAAAGTCATACCGGTCTTACTTTATCTTTGTTCCCATAGAGATAACCGACCAGAGACATTTAGGACAATATTCATAATTTGCCCATGGATGCAATTATCATAATAAACATGCAATCGGTTTTTAAATCAAACTATGCAATGTTCCTAAACTAATTACAAAATAAAACTTGTTTTTGTATTTTCTGGTGAAAGAGAGAGAGTAAAAGTATATTTGAATGCGAAAGGGTATGTGATGGTGGATTCCTCTTGAAAACAAATTGCGCCATCATAGTTAACAAAGGATTAGGGAAAGCATCGACTTTCGCACTAAGTTTCTTAATTAAAATCCCCAACAACTCACTAGGTCAGAAATCTCATGAAATGAACTCTATTTCATAAAATCATTTAAGCACACTTAGTGTGTGTACGGAAATCGCAAAGTGACAAAATCAACTCCATACATTGTTGACTCTAAAACCAAGCACAACTAGGATGATAAAAGAGAACAACAAGATTTCATTGAATAAGCAAAATGAACTCCATTCTACTTTGTCACTCACAAAATAACTCAATACACATTAATCCAAGTTTGGCTCAACTGAACCAAGCATTTACACACAAATTACAAAGTCCAACTCGGAATCCAAGTAATCTATAATGTAAATACAGATTGAAAGCAAATACTTCACTTTCAGCACTTCAAACTCTGGCTCACTTCATCTTCAAGAGGATGGAGATGCTCATCTCCTCATGGGTGATGGAAATGAGCTACGCATGGATGATTGAGGCATGATAAATGGTGGATGGTGATGAAATGGAGGAGATAGAGTTTAGTGTGTGTGTGTGAAGATGAAGGAAAATCGATTATGGTGAGTCTTTTCCTTTCTTCTCTCTTCTCTACCGCCTCCCTCTCTTCCTCCTCATGAAAATACCCTAAATGGAATGAATGAACTGTTCTGGGTCGGATCTCTAAAGTTTGGTTAGATTATTTTCCATCTGGAGTAAAATTCTAGTGCTGATGCGTGATATTTGCTGCGATCAACTTGAGGTTTCACCGCGGTGAACCTCTCCCGAGAGTTCATGCCTGCTGATTGAACTTTGGCCGTGGTGAACTATGAGTTGCATCGTGGCAAAATACTCCAGAGCTGCTTCCTCTTTCCTCTTGTACAGAGTTCCTGAAATGAAATAGCAAATATCAGTATCATTTGCTCATGATGGAATTTAAGCACAATAACATTATTATTCATGGCATATGTACCCAAAATTACACTAATCCAAATTAACAACTCCTAATCTCAAATTAAGCATAAAAGGGTAATGTATGGGCTAAAATTGACTGTAAGACTCTGGAAATTCAAGTAGAAAACTAATACAAATAAAGCTCAATCAATGGTCTTGCTACCTTGAGTTCTTAATTTCTCTTAATCTTGAATGCTCTCCTGATGACTTGAGAGACTAATTCCTTACACAAAACCTTTACCTACACAATTGACAACATTATGGCCATCAAACACAAGCCATTTCCAAAGCAAAAATCAATGTAAATCTCCCTTAATCATCCCCTTGAACTGTATAAGCCTTAAGACTTTAAACTTGTCTTTAACGTTTTCTAATGATTCCCTAAACTTGTGGTCACTTGTACTCTACACAAAACCTCATTTTGAACCCATTGGAAGCATCAAAATCATCAAAAGAACACTTCTTGCCCAATTTCCAGTCCTGGTTGAGACATACCCCAAAATACGATCAACATTATTTTCCAACTTCTAACACTTATACCAACATATTCTTGATTTCAAACTCATTTTCATGGATGGTATATCTTGAATTTAACTCTCCCATATCAAGTAAAAATTTGGGCAGCATCTCCCCTTAAAAGTTCATCATCCCAAATTTTACAAAATTCAAAAAAAAAAAAAAGATCCAACAATAACAAGATATATACCAAAACACTCCTTACAACACAAGGAGGCTTTTGCAACCAACTAAAAGCTCCAAATCCCTCTCTTTCTCACTTTTTCTCTCAAGAACCCTAAGTATCAAACTTGAGAAAGAGAGATCAAATCAAAATTTCAATCCATGGATGTTGTAGAAGAGCTCACAAGGAAGAGACTCATGTATAGTTTCAAGTGCTTCCATATCTTACCTTTGATTTTCCTCAAGCTTTTCTCCTCTTTCTCCAAGAGAAAATGGCATCTTCTCTCTTCTCTTTTGAAGCTGAAATGAGTCAGCCAAATGGGGTGAAAATGGAGGGAAGAAGGCTTTTTATAAAATGTTCCATAAAAGATGAAGGGCTAAGATGAATCCTTGCTAATTAAGTTTAATTCAAGGGTGAAGAATTAGCCACATATAACCCAGCTTGTCTCTTATTTGGTCATTAAAAGTGGTCATGATTGCTGTAACTAAGGGGTTAAAAATCTGGTTTGGCTAACCAAACTAGATCCCTTTCGGTTACTTTTACCAATTACACTTTTTACCGGTAAACATAACTTTATCCCGGTAAATCTTTTTCTACTTTTCTGGAGATGTTTTCTTCCTCATTTAATCTCCATATTCTCCTCTTGAATATGGTAAATTTATTATCCCCAAAATACCCCTTGAACTCATAAAAAATTTACAAGGTAGTTTTATCCTATCCAAAACCCTGAAAACATACAATCGGAGGGCAAAATACTTTTAGGGCTTTAAAAATTTCTACATTTTTCACCGATACTCTAGCTCTTTTTTATTTTCCCAAAATTCCCTCTAGATTGTCAAAAATTAATTTTTGAAATAAATTATATTTCAGGGATTTTCGGGAAAATCTCCTTAATCGTATACTGGGAAATAATTTTATTAAATACAACAAAATTCATCAAATTTTTTCAATACTCTGGTCTCTGATCTTTGGAAACTTCTGGTACCTTAAATAATTATTTTTTCCGTTTATGCCCTTCAAAATTAGATATACATAAGTCCAGTCCGAATCTGGAAAATCCGTGATTCACGGTTGTGATCAGTGAGTCGAGCTCTGTCTATTGGGCATCTGTAAATTTTTTATCAACAATTGACTTTTGAATTTTGACTTTGACTTTGTCAAATGACCAAAATGCCCTTCCTTTTTCTCTTATTTACCATTTTGCCCTCACTTTCTCTAATTTTCCAAAATTCCATTTTACCCTTACTTTTAACACTTAAAGACCTTTATGTCCTTGATCTTTTTGTTAAATGACATATGGGTCCTTACCAGAAGGTCACCTATCCTCACATTACTCCATAATGATCACACTTAACTTTGGAGTTCCTACGGAATTCCATCCACTAGGCCAGATCTGACTTTGTGATTTCCAGCCCATAACCTTTCTTTCTTTAAGTACTATCTATCTCTGACTTCAAATTCATATCATAATTATCAGATTAGCATTTATTTCTGTTAGCAGTAAAATTATAGATATTACAAATCCGTTGGCAGGCAAAAAGGCAGCGGACGACCAAAAATACGTCTTTGATACGTAAGTTTTTCCATTTATAAATTATTAATTTGAAAGATGTTTAAATATGTTATTTTCATATGTAACGATTGCCAATTCACTCATAGTGCACTCAAGACATATCGATTTATGGGCGGTAAACGTGAAGGTAGAAATAGAACCACATAGTGGTCTTATCCAAAATTAAGTACTTTGACTTTAAGTTCTTTCATTGGAAGTTATTTTATCCCTTTATACCTTTCAACAATAAATTTTTTTATCTTTAGTGCCCTCGACAATCAGGCAATACTGAGTGTGGGTATTATGTCATCAGTTACATGTATAGTATCATTCAGATTGGATTGACTACAAATTTAGAAGAGGTAATACGTAATCTATCAATTGATAAGTTAATCGTTTAGTTTGATGAATTTGAATTGGTCTAATAATTATTTTTACATTTGTAGACTTTTTGATAATAACGATAATTACACGGCTGATGATATTGATTTGATCAAAGAATTGTTGGCCAGACATCTTCTTGATTTGTAAATAATGCTTATTTCTTCAAGGTAAATATATATAGTTTCTAACTCTTCAAGTCGACTTTTATAGGGTTAATTAGATTGATGAATTGTGTTACTCTGCCACAAATGTACAATGATCTTTGCTCAGTAAATGAGACAATGACTTTTGTGTTTCGCTGCCACAAGGACTTGGCTTAGGAAGATATATACATCTAACTCTTGATGAATTTTATGTTTCTCCGCCATAATGACTTTTGTTTTTAACTCTGATGTGTTTATTATGTCTGGGCTTGATCTGGTGTACAATATGGAATTACTTACTACAAACTGAATCAGATGTACTAAAGGGGTTAAATAAAATTGAACATATGGTTTTTTAAAAAATTGTAAGTCTAGCCTACGGCGCCCTATCTTCAAATTTAGGGTGCCGTAGGTCTAGCCTACAATACCTTACATTATATAGGGCGTCGTAGGCCCTCACTTTCTACTCCCCTCACATACACGTCCCCTTAGAAAGGGCACCAATTGTGTTAAAAATAGGGCGTAAAAAGTACCTTTTGTAGTAGTGTTACATACTACAAAATTTGGATATCATTATGGAACAAACAAAAAACTACAAGAATCAACAAGATGTGCCAAGACCTCATCCGGTAGAGGATCATGTTGATAACATGTTATAAAAAGAGAGTTAAGAAAAGAATATTAGAAGAAGAAATTGAGGGAGGAAGTAAGGATACATATCTCATGAACACATGTTTTCCATATATTTTACAACTCTATTTGTAGGCACCAAACCCTTCCAAGGGTTACAATGTCATAAATATAACAATTAATCAACATTATGATACAACATAAAAATATTGGAGGTTATAATATTTAATCATCAAATGGAATCCTAAGGGTCTATAAGGTTACGAACATCCATAACTATAATCTTTATAACATAATACGTATTATTTGAATTAATGGGGTTGAAAATAATGCTCCATGAACTTTTAAACTTAGCATGCACAATCAAGCTTGGCCCTAGATTGATGAGATATGGCAAATATAATTTCACAACTATATATAATCTTCGATTTTAAGTTGTTGCCAAAAAACGAAAATATTGTTTGACTTTTCATTTTCTTTGCTACTTATGTTTTCGTCCTCTTGTTCTGTATTTGTATCTTGTGCATATTTACCTGTGCATAATCATGCATAACTTTCGGCATGTCTCATACCACATTCGCTAACAATTATTTTTTAAGAAAGTGTATCTGGTCTCTAGAAATATAGAAGAAACATTATAAAAAAATAAAATACGAAGGATTTCTGGCGTACCTGTAGATGCTGAATTACAAATATGCAAATACCCACACAGAACTTGGATCACAGGAGTGGACCCAAAGTATAAGACACAGCAAAAGGCACTAAGAAAATGAAGATAGGAGGGGAGCAAAGTTTCTGTTGTTCCGTACGGGAAAAATGGACTTAATTCCTTTATAACAAAAAAGGGAAAAAAACTGCCCCTTTAATGAGAAACCATTCCCATCATTTCTGCGTAACTGTTGCCTCTTTTATTTGGGTTGTAAAATTATATTTTGTGAATTTCCATTTATTCCCACAAGAGTGTTTATTTACACATTTGACCCAACACATGGATTTTGAGCATAATCCATCAAGGGTGACCCATATTCTAACAAAATAATAGGATAATTGTATCTTTTAACTTTTTTCTTCTTCTTCAGTTTTTTTTTTTTGGTGGAAATCTTTTAACTATCTTCTACTTTGGTCCTTTTATACCGCATGTCTCGCGTCATTTGATGAGGACTTTGAATAACTGACGGCTAATCACCGTCCAATTATTCATAAATAGTGTGGTTTTTCCCATACATAGCACAAGGGTGTATTAACTGTTAAGGAACGATTAAACAAATATTTATGACTTTTTTTTTTTTGGAACTGATGTATCATTGAATAACTAATATATATCGATTCAAATGATCTTTGGTACACTAACTATTATTTATTTTTGAGATTGGGATACCTCCTGCTGCATGGTTTGGCAACTTATCAATTTAAGATGGAAGCCTTGGGGTCAAGTCAAAGTTGAAGGCATTTTCGTAACCGAATATCAAAACTAGTCGATCTGACCTAGAAGTGTTAGCACAAGTGCTAACATCGTCTGACCTTGAAATGTTAGCAAAAGTGCTAGCATCGTCTGACAATGAAATGTTAGCACAAGTGCTAGCAATTGGGCAAAACATAAATTTATAATCACCCATAACCTCGTATTTCTGGATCTTGAAAGAACCATTCAAAATCTCACTGCCTGGATGGTCCCGAGGACTC
>JANTPZ010135197.1:0-19962 GCA_025593235.1 Vachellia pachyceras
CCTCCTGTTCCCGACCATTACTTTCTCGATCCCTGAGTAGTCTGATTAAAGAAACGAAAACTCCTTTTCGTTACAGTATGGCCATACATTTCTCAGACTCACTCATCGAGGGGCCCAGTAATATCTCTCAACTAATGTGAGGGACAAATCCCATCTTGATCACTCACATTCCTCCACATGAAAACCCCTAAGCCCGATCATAGCCTTTATCATCACCCGATCAAAGATGACTTTTAACTAGGTCAAAGCTTAACGACTTTCATGTAGGAATCCATGATGATCATAGATCGAAGGGCATTGTGACGTGATTACATATGAGATAAGCTAATAACTTAATCCATGTAGCTTTCTCATAGCGGGTCAGTCCAGCACCTTGTACTCTTACAAGTACTTATGACTTTAACTTGTATCTCCATACCTTATCAAAGTCATGCTGGTCTTGCTTTATCTTTGTTCCCACATAGATAACTGACTAGGGACATTTAGGACAATATTCATAATTTGCCCATGGATGCAATTATCATAATAAACACGCAAAGTTTATGATAATTAAATGGAGAAAATTCATTAAAATAAATAATGTGCGAAGTACAATGATTGGCCCTAGGCCACAATTTCCAACATCCTCCCACTTACACTAGGTACAATGATTAATTATTCTATTTCCCATTGTCCTAACATGACCATCATGTTTTGCTTGTGCAAGCGGCTTGGTAAGAGGATCAGCGACATTATCTTCTCCAGGAACTTTGCATATTTTGATGTCACCTCTATCATTAATTTCTCTGATAAGGTGGAAACGCCTGAGTATATGTTTGGTCCTTTGATGTGACCTGGGCTCTTTGGTCTGAGCAATAGCACCGTTGTTGTCACAAAACAAATCTATTGGATTTGAGATGGTAGGAACCACCCCGAGTTCAGTAATGAACTTTTTAATCCAAATGGCTTCTTTTGCTGCATCTGATGCTGCTATATACTTGGCTTCCATTGCAGAATCAGCTACTGCACTTTGCTAAGAGCTCTTCCAGCTTACTGCGCCACCATTCAACAGGAATACAAATCCCGACTGTGATATAGAGTTATCTTGGTCAGTCTGAAAACTCGCATTTGTGTAACTAGTTACACAGAGCTCATCATCCAAACCACCGTATACCAAGAGTAAGTCCTTAGTCCTTCTCAAGTACTTAATGATATTCTTAACGGCAGTCCAGTAACCCTCGCCTGGATCTTGCTGGTACCTACTGGTCATACTCAAGGCAAATGAGACATCAGGTCGAGTACATAACATGGCATATATAATCGATCCAATAGCCGAGGCATATGGAATCTTAGTCATGCGATTTCTCTGATCCAGTGTTTTTTGACACAGATCCTTTGGGAGAAGGGTGCCATGAGACATGGGTATGTACCCTCTCTTTGAATCCTGTATACTGAACCATGCTGTATTTTGTCTATATATGTACTCTGACTTAAGCTTATAAGCCTCTTGGATCTATCTCTATAGATCCTAATCCTTAGGATGTAATTGGCTTCGCCCAATCTTTCATTGAAAATGACTTTCCTAACCAAGACTTGACACTGTGCAAGGTAGGAATGTCATTCCCAATGAGTAAGACGTCATCAACATAAAGCACCAGGAATACAACTGTGCTCCCACTGACTTTCTTGTAAACACAAGGTTCATCTATGTTTTGAATGAAGCCAAACTCTTTGACTACTTCATCAAAATGATGATTCCAACTCCGTGATGCCTGCTTTAATCCATAAATGAACCGTTGAAGCTTGCATACCTTACCAGAGTCCTTTGAAGTCACAAATCCTTCAGGCTGTGTCATCTACACATCCTCAAGTAGCTTTCCATCAAGGAAAGCTATCTTGATGTCCATCTGCCATATTTCATAGTCATAATATGCTGCAATGGCAAGAAGGATTCTGATTGACTTGGCCATCGCTACTGGGGAAAAGGTTTCATCATAGTCAACACCATGAGTTTGTGTGAATCATTTTACAACCAGTCTTGCCTTAAAGATACTGACATTGCCATCCATGTCGGTTTTCTCTTTAAAAACCCATTTACACCCAATGGTTTTTACTCCTTCAGGTGGGTCAATCAAGGTCCATACTTGATTATCATACATGGATTTCATTTCAGACTTCATGGCATCTAGCTACTTGTCAGAGTTTGGTCCTACTATAACCTCTTGATAGGTGGTTGGCTCATTGTGTTCAATGAGCAACACATTATGACTCCCAGTAACCAGAAAACCATATCTCTGATGTGGTTGTCGTGATTTATCAGACCTTCGTAGGTTTTGTGTTACTTGAAGAGGCTCAACAACATCTTGTGAGTCTTCTCTGCCTTCCATTAGTGGCTCTGTGGGGTCTTGAGATTCTCGAACTTCTTCGAGATGCAACTTGCTCCCACTTGTTCTTTTAGAGATGAACTCTCTTTCTAGAAAGACACCATTTCGAACAACAAACACTTTGTGTTCGGTGGGATTATAGACATAGTATCCCTTTGTTTCCTTGGGATAACCAACGAAAAGGCATTTGGAGGATCTGCTTGATAATTTATCAGAGGCTTGCTATTTAACATAGACCTCACATCCCCAAATCTTGAGAAAAGACAAGCTCGGTTTCTTTCCAATCCATATCTCATATGGTGTCTTTTCAACTGCCTTAGATGGAACACGATTCAGTGTGAACACGCTGCTTCCAGTGTATGGCCCCAAAAGGAAGGTGGAAGATCTATTTGACTCATCATAAATCAAACCATATCTAAAACAACTCTTCCACCTTTCAAACTTCCATCATGTATAATAACATATTCTTTATCCAAAAGCACTTTTCATGCATTGTTTAGGTTGAAAACAACTCTTCCTCATCAAATAGAAATTTGGACAGCACCTCCTCTTATTTTTCATGCTTCCAAATATTCATACAAGTATCAAACAACGACAATATATACACCAATCAACTCCTTATCATAAAAGGAGTGATTTGCAACCAACTATTTTCACTAAAGCCCTCTCTTTCTCATTTTCACCATCAAGAACCCTAACTTTCAATCTTGAAAAAGAGAGGTTTAATTAAGAATCTATCCATTAAAAGTGTAGAGGAGGTTGCAAGGATCAAGAATATGTATAGGTTTGGGTGGTAAAGCTTCTTACCTTGGTTGTTTGTGAAGCGTTTCCTTCTTTTGATCTCCTTCAATGGAGGGCGCCTTCCCTTCTTCTTTCTCTTCTCTTTGTTGTCATGAAAATGGCTAAAGAGGAAGGCAAAAAATCTGACTTAACTTATCTCTTCACAATGACATGGAAGGTGGAAATTTCATCTTGAATTAGTAGTTAGATCTAATGGCTTCATATGCTTCCACCACCACACACACTAACCCCTTCTCATTGGCTGCAATAAAGGTGTGTAACTAACGATTAGGAACTTGGTTACCTAAACAAATTGGTTGCCATCCATTTACTTGATTTGGTTACAACTTATAACGGTAAAAATAACTTTATTCCGATAAATTTTTCTGCTTATCTTGGGAAATCTTTTATTCCTCTTTTAATCTCCAAATATCACTTACTCATTTAACAAAATGATTGTTGATCCGACTACATCACATATTATAAAAGTTTGTCTTTATCTAGCCTTGAAAATGGATCAAAAGATTCGTGATTTCCAAGGATTGCACAGGGTGCAACCCTAGGGTCGTTCTCTCCGGAGCTTTGTATACCACTACATTTTAGCTTGTGTTTAAGTTAGTTTTGCAATTGAACACTGTTTTTGATTCAAAATAGCTATGTACCTAAAGGCAAAATACAAAATAAAATTTCTTTTTGGTATTTTTGAATTATGAGGAAGTAGTAAAACAGGATTAAGATGTAAAAGTGTTTGATGGTGGATTCCCTCTTGAAAATGAATATGGCCATCATAGTTCGTAAAAAGATAAGGGAAAGTATTAATTTTTGCACTAAGTTTCGTAATGAAAACCCCAACAACTCGCTAGGACAGAAATTCCATGTAATGAACTCCATTCCATGAAACCATTTAAAAACACTCTGTGTGTGTCCGGAAATTGCAATGTGAAAAATTCAAATTAACACATCATTGCCTTTAAAATCAAGCACAACTAGGAAGATAGAAGAGAACAACAAAGATTTCATTGAATAGGTAGAAGTGAGACTTCACTCTACCATGTCAATCACAAAACAAGTTTAATACACAATTAATCCAAGTTTGGCTCGACTGAGACCAAGTATTTACGTACAAATTACTAGTTCTAACTTAGAAATCAAGTAATCCATAACATAAATACAGATTGAAAACTAATACTCCCTTTTCAGAACATCAAACTCATACTATCTTCAATTTAAAGAGGAAAGGAGATGCTCAGATACTCATTTGATGTGAAATTGGGCTCCGAATGGATGATTGGAGGTGCATGGTAGATTAATGGTGAGATGGGTGAGATTAGGGTTGTAAGTAAAGAGAAAATGAGAGAAAATGGATTGTTGTGTGTGTTCTGCCTCCTTCCTCTTCATCCTCCTCCTGAAACTTACCTTAATTAGGTTACACTAACCGTTTAGGGTCGGATCCAAGAAGGCGGATCGGGTTTATTTTCCTTTTGGAGCATAATTTGGTGCTAATGCGCGATATTCACCATGGAGAACAAGAGGTTTCGTCATGACGAACCTCTTCCAAGGGTTCATGCTTATCTGATTGAACTTTGGCCGTGGCAAACTGTTAATTGCACCGTGGTGAACTTTCCCAGAGCTGTCTCCTCATGTTCTTGTTCAGAGATCCTGAAATGAAATAGCAAATATTTGAAGTATCATTTGCTCATGATGAATTTAAGCACAATTATATCATTATTCATGGCATATGCACCCAAAATCACACTAATCCAGATCAACAACTCTAAATCTCGAATTAAGCACAAGAAGGGTCATGAAGGACTAAAATTGAATTAAAAACTCTGGAAATTCAAGTACAAAAGTGGTATAAATAAAGCTCAATCAATTATCCCAAAAATACCCCTAGAAATTCTCAAATCTCTACAAGGTCTACAGGGTTAACTTACACTGTTGAAATACCGAACATAGGTATACTGGTAAGCAACTGGATTTTAGGGTATTAAAAATTTCTAGAATTTACACTTATACTCTAACCTTTTTCTTTCCTCATAATACTTCCTGAAATGTCTGTAATTAATTTCTGAAGAAAACCCAATTTTTTAGGGTTTTTCGGATCTTTTCCCTTTGATCCGAGAAATCATCTTTAACGTATTCTGAGTAATATTTTTTTTATAAAATTCATAAATCTCATTATTTTTATGTACTTTGAACTTAGATATTAGAGGCCTCCTGATACCTTAAATAATTATTTTTCTCTACTGATCTTTAAAATTCTCTAGACGGAAATCTATACTGAATTTGGAAAAACTGACTTCTGTCATTTTAATCAGTAGATTTTTCTCTCTCTTTTGGGCATCTATTAATTTTTCTGATATCTTGGTCAACTTTGACCTTTAACTTTGTTCAAATGACCAAAATGCCCTTACATTTCCTCTTATTTACTAAACTGCCCTTACTTTTCCTTCAAAATTCCAATCTTACCATTACTTCTTTAAAAAATTCTATTTTCATCTTTTCCTTAAATGACATTTGGGTCCTTCCCAGAAGGTCACCCTTTTATCATTACTCTAGGCCAAGCACACTTAACTGTGAAGTTCTTATGGAATTCAATCTATTAGGCCTAGACTACTTGTTGTCTTTCTGTTCATCAACTTCTTCTTTTTTTGTACTTTCTATCTCTGGGCCTTATCTCATCTCATAACTATCGGTTTGGCCTTTATTTACACTGACAGTAAATTTATAGATATTATCCTTTCCTTTCCTTTCTTTTCTCTATGGACCTTTAATTAGGCTTTAATTACTCATTTAGCCTTTGTATCCAGTTCTCAAAAATCTGGATATTACAATCGACCATGGACATTTAGGATAATCACTATGATTAATACAAGGACAATTTATCATAACAAAACATGCAAAGATTATGATAATGAAAACAAACATTTCATTAATTAAAATACTTCAAGTATAAATATTAGCTCTAGGGCACAATTTCCAACACTTTCTTCTCTCATTTTCTAAAGTTTGTCCTCCTCTCTCTTCTTTCAAATTCTTGGCTGACTTTGGCCTCCCAAAATAGTGTCCTTACACTTGAAAATTCAACTATCATATGGGCCTATAACTTTATTTGATAAAATAACTTTCTACTGATACTTTATACTACGTGACCATAAAACCCTCTTTACTTTTACTCTTTTAGTAAAATAATGCCATGAAGGTGAATTTAGACTACCTTTATCTCATTTTACAAAACCAAATACTTTATAGATACTTTATGGTTCCTTTAACCGAAATCATTATTCTAGAAATACTTTTTGGGAATTTTATGATCACTTGGTTAGTGTAGGGGCATTAAAAATTCTCATTAATTAGGAGATCACTCTATGATTTTTCTCAACTTTAATATAGGGTTTACTGCTCTTTACTTTCTATTCTTGCAAATTGTTCCTGAAGTTAACCTGGAACCAATTTTATAAATTTGTATAATTCTTGAGCTATTTTTCCACTTCTTAACTAATTATTGACGCCTCTTGTGATATCCATGTTTTATTGTAATTTGAAATAAAGGCTAAACCAATAAATACGACTTGAATTAAGGTTTAAAGATACGTAATACAGAAAAAGAGGAAGGTAATGTACCAGAAAGATCAAGGTCAGCCTAGCCCTAAGATACCGAATTCCATTAGAACTTCACAGTTAATTGTGCTTGGATTGGAGAAATTTCATGATGGGCGACCTTATAGGAATGACACAAATGTCATTAAAATAAAGGTGAAAATGAGAGTTTAAAAAAGTGAGGGCATTATGGTAAATAAGCGAAAGTATATGGGCATTTTGTTCTTTTGACCAAAGTCAAAAGTCAAATTGGTTAAAGTTTGAACAAAAATATCAGAAAAATTCATTGAGATCTAAAATGTAGAGAAAAAGTCATGGATAATTATGTGAGGCCCAATTTCAGTTAAATTGACCTATATTTCTTTTAAGAGAATTTTAAATGTCATTTAATTTATGGCATTTTATTAAATAATTAGCCAAAAATAATTATTTGAAGTACCATGAGGCCTCAAACATCTGATCTCAAGGTAGGGAAAAATAGCTTGAAATTTCTAGAATTTTATAAAACCGTTGCCCAGGATATGAGAAAAGTGATTTCTTAAATTGGAAGGAAAAGACCCGTAGAAGCCATGGAGTTAGGATTTTCTTTATAAATTAATTAAATACATTGAGGGAAGCAATATGAGGAAAGAAAGAGTATGAGAATATCAGTAAGAATTTCAGGAATTTTTGATGGCCTTGAATCCAGTTAACTATCGGTAAGTCGCTTTATCGATGCTACAATAACGTAAAGCAATTCTATGTAAAAATAAAATTTTCAAAAGTAAGCATATCATAAATGTTTTATGCCATTTGTAATGGTTCTAATTGAAGACCAAAAAGAGTGAAATAAATGTTCCAAACAAGTGGTAGAATTTATCAGAACAAAGTTACTTTATTAATATAAGTTATACTGGATCTAGGACACATGTCACCATTTTGTTTTGGCACATGTGGGCAGATTTTTATTCACATTTGCTGCCCATAAATGTTAGCCAATAAGTGCATATAAGGTGTCAAATGTGTTGCACAAATTTGGGCCCTTGGATCATGAGAATTATTCAATAATAAATCTCAACATTTAGATCAAAGTGACACCTCATTAAAATCCATTATGTTCAGATGTTCTCTCTCCATTTCTAGCCCTCATTTTCATGCATAATTAGAACAGAATAGAGAAGAGAAGTGGCAGCCATGAAAGCTCAAGAGGAGAGCAAAATCTCCAAAAAAATCCAAGGTAAGTTGAGTTTTGATGCAATCTTTTGCATATTCTTACTTCTTGCACTCTCTTCTTCACTTCTATCAGTTTAGTTTCTTTAATTATGCTTGATTTTGGGCTACTGAAAAGTCAGGTTTTTGAGAGAGAAAATTAGAAAGAGAGGGATTTAGATAAAATAAGTAGACTACCATATCTTACCTTCATTTGATATCTAGAATTCTCCAAATTCACAAAGTATGGTGGTCCGTACTAAGCCACAAATTGCAAACTTAGGTCGCTGTCTAGCCTTGAAAATTGATCAAGAATATTAATTTTGATTCCCAAGGGTTGTATAGTGCAACCCCAGGGTCGTTCTCTCTAGAAGCAAGAAGGCGTACCAATAATTCTTAGCTTGGGTCTATGCTTGTGATGCAAATGCAATCAGGGTTTAATTCAAATTATCCTATGTATCTAAACTAATTACAAAACAACTAAATTCTTTTTGGTATTTTCTTGATTGAGAAACGAAAGTAAAGGCAGCTTTGAGAAAGAGAAGTGTGTGTGTGATGATGGGTGCCTCTTGAAAAAAAAGTGTTCTATCAAAGTTCGTAAAAGAATAGTGAAAGTATCGGTTTTCACACTAAAGTTTTCGAAATCAAAAACCCCAACAATTCGCATGGGTCCAGAGCGTCATACGATGATCTCCTTCTAAATCCCCACACAACTTGGTGGGTTCGAAATAACATGAAATGAATTCCATCCCATGAGATCCCTTAAGACCACTTAGTGTGTGTACAGAAATCGTAAAGTGACAAAATCAACTCCATACATTGTTGACTCTAAAACCAAGCACAACTAGGATGATAGAAGAGACCAACAAGATTTCATTGAATAAGCAAAATGAACTCCATTCTACTTTGGCAATCACAAAACAACTCAATACACAATAATCCAAGTTTGGCTCAACCGAGACCAAGCATTTACACACAAATTACAAAGTCCAACTCAGAATCCAAGTAATCCATAATGTAAACACAGATTAAAAACAAATACTCCTCTTTCGGCACTTCGAACTCCGGTTCATATCATCTTCAAGAGGTTGGAGAAGTTTAGCTCCTTATGGATGATGGAAATGAGCTTCGAATGGATGATGAACACATGATAGATGAATGGATGATGAAGAAATGGGTGAAAATGTGGTAGTATGTAGGTAGGGTGAAATGGGGATGCGATTCTCTCCTCTCTTTTCTCTCTTCAGGTTGCTGCAGCCTCCCTTTCTTCCTACTTTCGAGAATACCCTAATTCAACATAATAAACCGTCCTGGGTCGGATCCATCAAGCTGGGTTGGGTTATTTTCCTTCTGAGGTAAAAATTCAGGTTCTGCTCAATATTCGCCGCGGTGAATCTCAGGTTTCATCGCGGCTAACCTCACCCGAGAGTTCTTGTATGCTTAATTGAACTTTGGCCGTGGCGAATGTTGAATTGTGCCATGGTGAACTTCTCCAGAACTGCTTCCCTTGCCCTTTTGTAAGGAATTCCTAAAATGAAAAAGCAAATATGGGCAGTATCATTTGCTCATAATCCCATTTAGGCACAATAAATCATTATTCATTGCATAGGTGCCCAAAATCACATTAATCCAAATTAATAATTCCTAATCTATATTTAAGCACAAAATGGTCATGTATGGGCTAAAATTGACTTTAAGACTCTAAAAATTCAACTAGAAAACTAATACAAATAAAGCTTAATCATATAGTATCAAATAAAGGAGGACAAATTTGTTAAGCCATAGGAATTCTCAGACATTCACCTTTATAGGATAAAAATTGAGGTACTAATGCTTTAAGAAAGACCATCTAAAAGTCAGAAGAAGCAATCCTCTAGACCCTCAAGAGTATAGATTGAGGCTCAATTATCCTTTGCTGCTTCTTCTTTCCTTCAAGCTTTTCTTCATGTCTTCCTTCAAATAAATTTTCAGAAGCTAAGAAAGGAGTTAAAACTTCATCAACCATAGGCTATTCAAGAACTGTAGGGTGGTTTTTATGATATCTTCAAGAATACTTGACTGGCCTTCTTCATGGTGTTAATAACTATTTCACATAGCTGGATGATAGAGGTTGAATATAAGGTTGGGCTCGTGACCTACATATGGCGAGCTCGAGTTGGCTAAATCCCAACTAGCTTCATGGGCTAGTCTGGCTAGCCCATTTAAGTTTATTCACACTCAAGTTATGGCACCTTATGCTTCATAAAATATTTTTGAAATTTTTTTTACTCGAGTCAAGTAGTTTCCACTCAAGTTTGTGTTAACGTTCAAGTTCACTCGAGTTGTATCAAACTTTTTGAGGCTAATCATTGGTGTTTTCACTAGAGACAGATTAAAAAAAATAAAGCTTTATGTTTTCACTTTCAAAGTTACTTGAGTAAAGTCCAAAAGTTTTCAAAGTGTCTCACTTAATAAAGCTATTAGTGTCTTGAGTTTTGGGATTTCAGTGGCTCATTCTCAAGACAACTCGAGTTGAATATGAGTCAGAAGGTCTTTCACTAAGTGAGAGATATCTCACTCGAGTGGTGAAAGTTTACACTTTCATACTCACACTCACTCAAGTTTGGAATGCTAGTGAATCTCCCTTCCCTTGAGTATAGAGAGTCTCTCTATCACTTTCACTTATGATTGAGATACAATAATAAGTGAAGGCATTTTTACACTCAAACTCCTAGTGATACTCTAGTTAACCATGGAAGTTATCTTATAAAAAACTCAAATTATATTTTCCTCATTCAAGTTATGCTTCAAATGTTTTGTTAACTTTTACTCTAACTTACAAATCTTGAAAGTGATTTCAAATATCACTCAAGTAACTTCAAATTAACTTATGTAAATGACTTTATCTCTCTTAAGTTACTTTTTTGTATCAGAACATAAGAGTATGAACCATACCTGCCCCTATAAATGCTATCCAACTTACTTACCAACAGGGTATAGCTCTCTAAAAATTCACTAACTTGAAAGCTCAACGGATTAAATCTCATCAATGACCATATGCTTTATGTCATAGAGATTAATGCCAAACATTTGAACAATGAAGTTGAGTGTAATAGGAAGATGGCTCTCTCTCTAACAAACATTAATGACAAATCAACTATAAATAAAATATCATTGAAGATGGAACTTTTACTATAAGATTCTACAAGCTGAATTCATTATCCATCACTACTTCCTATATTATAGTATCACTTGCATTTATGCCGCAATGTTTAACATTTACTTCTTATGAGAGAATTTTATCTTATCAATTTCATTATCTTTCTGAGAGAAATTCAAGATTATGGAATCCTGAAAGTTTGTAGTGATTACAGTGATTAATGAAGAGTGTGATTCGTTATTCTGTGAGTTAGAAAGGAGGAGTGAGAGCATCTCCTTGTAAAGGCACCAAAAGACATGAATCTTTGAATCTTCATGGATTAACAAGTTCAGATGGCTCTAAGGACTAAACGTAGGTCAGAAGGGTTGAGCTAGGACAAATTCTAATGTTGAACTTTTCTCTCTTCTTCAACTTTAAACTATCAGTGACTTCTATCTGATCTTTGCACTTATATTTATAATTGTGGCTTTTGAAGTTTATATTTTAAAAATTGATAAATTTACCCCTTCTTGATCATATCTTACTTTGACAGGATAAGGTCTCTTGAGTATTTTTATCCTGTAGAGTGTTGATACCTTGTTTTAATGATAACAAAAACCCAAAATACTTTAAGAATGTTGCAGGATTTTGAATCTGGGTCAAGCATTTGAAACTGTGAATGAATATGACAAATTATTTTGAAACTCGAGTCTTAGGTTTTGCAAACTCAGGTTCCTTAACTATTTTTCAAAACCATATATTAAAACTGGAAGTTTGAAAAAGAAGTTTTGGTTACAGTTCAAAAACCCTCAGTCAGAACTTGAAATTTCAAAAAGAAGTTTTCTGGTTAGTTTAAAAAACTCGAGTTCAAAATCTTCAAAACTTGAAGTTTCATAACATGCAGCAGGAACTTGAAGTTGAAACTTGAAGTTTCAGCTTCAAGATTTTCAACATGTTGTAGAACTCGAGTTCCAATTTCTCAGAACTCGAGTTTTGAGCTCTCTGAAAATTTTGCATTGGTGAAACTTGAGTTTCAGACTTCTCAGAACTCAAGTTCCATAACTGTTTTGAAAACTATAAGTTTTGACTGGAAGTTTCACATAACTCAAGTTCTGCTGTTTCCAAAACTCGAGTTCCATGCGTTTCAAATTATCTTCAGTTCAAAAATTTGATGTTCAAACTCGAATACTTAGTAGAAGTTTTTCATAACTCTAGTTCTTAATTTTTTGAACTCGAGTCTCGAGGAAATCTTTAGGTGATCATTCTTTCACACATTTTAAAATTCACGTCCTATTTTCTCAACTTGAAGTTTCTCAACTGAAATTAGAACTTTATGTTAAAACTTCAAGATTCAAATTAAAGTTCTTAAATTGTTCACAAAACCTTATTTGCAAACTCGAGTTTCAACTGAAAGTTTCTTCAAACTCAATTTATGTTTATGGAAAACTAGTAGTTTCACTACTTAACTATTATATTCAATGTTACAGAAATTGAATCACGACATGTTAAGAACTCAAGTTCCTTTCCTTTTGACGTAGATTCTAACACAGTGATGCATTTCATTTACTAGAGCTTTCCTTTTTTGTGCTTAGACATTTTGAATGTTACCTACCCTCATAAATGCACTTTAGCTGTTTCATTAAATAGCTCAAGTCGTCTGAGAAATGAAGCTGAGCATTAATGACTTCCGCCGTCGACAGTTGAACAACATTCAATGAAGCATTAATGACAGTTCAACGAAGGCAGTAACTCTGAGTAATGGACATACTTCTCTCTAACAGCTTTTCAAAATCTGAGTAACGGTTATTGAATATAGTCTCGGCTATAAATGAAAAAGCTTTGAAGATAGAAGTAAGAGACGATGAATGAACTTTAATGCGCTATTATTATCTGTAACTATCTTATGTCATTTGTTTATAAAATTCCTGTGAGCTTTAGTATTTGATCATCCACTCTTCCAAGAGAGTTTATTCTGTCAATCCTTATTATATTACTCTATGATATTCAAGATTGTGACCTTGAATCTATTGAGTTGAAACTAAGATGAAAAACAAAGTGCGTGAGACTCTGTTTCAATACGTGTTGTAAGGGGGAGTGAGCTTCCTAGTTGTAAAGGCCCGGTGATTCTCGATTGTTCGAGATTAGTGGATTGGAAATCTCATAGGAGCTCTAAAGATTGGATGTAGGTTAGGAGGACCAAACCAGGATAAATCTACTGTGTCTATCCTCTCTCTTTGATCTCACCGGTGACTTTGTTTCAATTTCATGATTGTGTTTTTTAAATTCTAAAAAGTGACCAATTCACCCCTCTTGGTCAAATCCTACACTAACATAGAGGATTATGTAATATCCAGATTTTCTATATCAAGAATATGAGGCTAAATGTGTAACTAAAAATTAGTTAGAACTAAAAATTAGTTAGAGATTAGATAAAATAATAAAAATCCTAAGGATGATTTAGGTACTTGCCACCTTGAGTAGTGGTAAAAGCGTAATTTTTAAGAAGTTCAAGTAAATAAGGGCAATTTGGTAAATTTCACTAGAATGTCAAAAAATTACCCCAAAATTACTCAAAATATATTTGATGCAGAATTGAAGTTAAATTAATAGAAAGAACCTCAAAAGGAATTTCTAGTACTTATACAATATTTGGTTGATTAAGGGATTTTTGTCCAAATTAATTCTTAAAAATACTGAGAGGCCTCAAATAATGATTTGAATGGGGGAATTAATTGAAGAATTATGAAAATGTGTAGAAATGGTTTCAGGGTTAAGTCAAGAATGGTTTCCCTGAACAAAAAGGAAGAGACAACAAAGACCAAAAAATAGTTATTACAAGAAATTGCCAAAAGGGAATGTATGGGTAGAGTTTAAAGCTAATAAAAATAAGAGAATTATATCCTAATTAATAGGAATTTAATGATCATACTGTGATAAAGAGATCAATGAATTCCCAAAAAACATTTCTACAAGAAGAGTTATGGATTGTGACTTGGCCACCAAGTAATAAACTTAGAAAAGAATAATGATGTTTAAAGAGTAAAAGTTTTTGGAAATTGTGCCCTAGGACCAATCATTATACTTCACACATTATTTATTTTAATGTATTTTGTCCATTTAATTATCATATGTTTTGCATGTTTATTATGATAATTGCATCCATAGACGAATTATGAATATTGTCTTAAATTTACCTAGTTGGTTGTCTATGTGGGAGTGTAGATAAGGTAAAACCAGTATGACTTTGATGAGGTATGGAGATATGAGTTAAAGTCATAGGTACTTGTAAGAGTACAAGGTGTGAGACTGACCAGCTATGAGAAAGCTGTAAAGATTAAGTCATTAGCTTATCTCATATGTAATCACATCACAATGCCCTTTGACCTGAGATCATCATGGATTCCTGCATGAAAGTCACTAAGCTTTGACCTAGTCAAAAGCTACCTTTGACATGGTGATGATAAAGGTTATAATTGGGCTTAAGGGTTTTCATGTGGAGTAATGTGAATGATCAAGATGTGATTTGCCCCTCTCATTAGTTGAGAGATATTACTGGGCCCCTTGATGAGTAAGTCTGATGAATGTATAGCCATACTGTAATGAAAAGGGGTTTTCATTTCTTTGATCAGACTTTTAGGGATTGAGAAAGTAATGGTTGGAAATAAGAGGATAACGTCATCCATGCCTCATCATTGACCGAGATATCGCGTGATAAAAGGGATGTGATGTGGTTGTATAAAAGGTTGCGTGGTGTTAACTATCCATGTATGATTTGGGCAGTCGTAATGTCTTACTAGAGACTGTTTACGACTTGTGGGCTTATGTTCATATTAGCCCATTGCCAACTTCATATGGGCCTATAGGGTCGCACACATGAACAGCCTAACATGAGTTTTATTTCTAGGGTTTGTTCGAATTATATATATGTATTATGTGTTAAAATTTGAAATTGCATAATATTATGTAAAAAATATTTGTGTGTTAGTTTAATATTTAATTTATTTCATAAATTAAATAACTAACATTAATTTAATTTATAAAGATAAATTAAATTTGTTGGCTCATTATTTGGATTAAGTAAATTATTATGATTTGATCAAATCAATTTAGTCCAAATCAAGATTGTAAGATTCGAATTTCATATTTTGAATTTCAAATTTCGAATTTCAAGATTAATAAAGATTAAACTTGAATATCTTTTGATTTTTTGAATATCACAATTAATAAAGATTAATCTTAGATATCCTTTTGAAATTTAAGATTAATTAAGATTACTCTTGGATATCTTTTTGATATTTAAATCTCAAGATTAATAAAGATTAATCTTGAATATTCTTTTTGAAATTCGAATTTCAAGATTAATAGAGATTAATGTTGGATATCTTTTCAGATATGAATTCGAATTTTAAAGATTAATTAAAGATTAATCAAAGATTCTAGAAGCTCTCTATGAGTTCTACAAATATGGGAGCTCGTGAACAGCATACGCATCTAATTCTGAATTCGAATTCGTTCTTGAGCCAAAAACCCTAGAGAGAGTGAGTGAAATTGAAAAGGCGCTAACGCACTGCCATTATTGGAGATTGTTCATGTGGATACCGGTTGAGGGAGGCGATCAAAGAAACGTTGGCTCCTCATGATCTGAAACAAGAACGCAGAAGGTTGTAGAATCTGAAGAGATCCAAACGATAGGAAGGGACGAACTCGAAACACAAAAGGTACGGCTTCATCTCCTCAATCTAAATGCCTTTGACACATCCGTATTTGAGATTAGAAAATTTTAAATTCCACTGCGTGTATGTTATAATCCCAACAAAAGTAAGAAGGATTCATGTCTATGTGGCAGAACTTATCAGTAGAATGTTATTTTATCATATCAAGGTGGGCCCTACACATTATAAACATATAGTCTTGATTTTTAAGGCCTAAGAGCATTTAAGAAGCCCTTCCAAGTCAATCAAAAGCTGAAATTAGAGAAAGGGAGTCGCTCTTGGTGAAGAACAAGAGATAAGAGAAAAGGTAAGTTTTGGTGTAAAAATCTTCTATTTAATTTCATCAAACTTTCTAGCCTCTAGCCACCATCTAATCTCAATATTTTCTCTTGATTTGGTATTTTTGAAGAGAAGGGACCAAGACCTAGAGCTTATAGATGGAGAAAGTGAAGAATAATTCAATTTGGAAGATGTAAGCTTCAAAATCCAACTCTAGAGAAGCTATTGATGTTGTTGATCGTTGGATTTGTGGTTGTTTTGGTGGTTGTAATTTTTAGGATGCAAGAACCTTATGGGATTGCTGTCCAAATTTTGTAAAATGGGAAGGATAATATTTTTAAGTTAAGTAATAGTTAGAAAGATGATTAGAAGCACAATTATGTAAGTCTATGGAGAGAAATAGTGAAAAATCCATTTCCCCTCTCCTTTGGAATTTCAGTCAGATTTGTAATCAAAGGAAGGAAGTGGACTTTGATGATTTTAATGCTTCCAATGTGTCTAGAATGGAAAATTGTGCATGGTATAAGTGAAAAATTAGGTTTGGAAGCATTGGAATTGAAAAGGAAAATATTAGAGCTAAAGGGCCTTAGTGGGAAGTGAAGAGAGGAGTTAAGTTTAATATGTTATTGTTGAAAACTATGCCCGAGGGGCTAATCATTGCACCTTAGACTTTATTTATTTTAATGTATTTTCTCCATTTAATCATCATAGTTTTTGCAAGTTTATTATGATAATTGCATCCATGCACAAATTATGAATATTGTCCTAAATGTCCCTGGTAGGTTGTCCATGCGGGATCAATGATGAAATAAGACCAGTACGACATTGATAAGGTATGGAGATACAAGTCAAAGTCTTATGCACTTATAAGAGTACAAGGCTTTGGACTGACCCACTATGAGAAAGCCGCATAGATCAAGTTATAAGCTTATCTTATATGTAATCATATCACCACGCCCTTTGACCTTGGATCATTATAGATTTCTACATGAGAGTTCCTGAGTTTTGACTTAGTCAAAAGTCACCTTTGACCAGGTTATGATAAAGGCTATGATTGGGTTTAAGGGTTTCTCATGTGGAGGAATGTGAATGGTCAAGATGGAATTTGTCACTCATGTTAGTATAGAGATATTACTGGGCCCCTCGATGTGTGAGTTTGAGAAATGTATGGACATACTGTAGCAAAAAGGAGTTTTCATTTTTAAGATCAGACTACTTAGAGATCAAGAAAGTATGGTTGGAATAGTAGGATGACATTATCCATACCTCATCTTTGATCGAGATATCATGTGTCGAAAGGGAAGTGACATGATTACATAACAGGTTGTATCGTGTGAATAATCTTCATGTGATTTGGCTAGTCATAACGTCTTGCTAGAGACTGCTTGCAACTTGTGAGCTAGCACTAAGTTTGACCCATTGCCAACTTCATGTGGGCTTACAAGGTCATACGCAAGAACAACCCAACATGATCTTTAATAAAGATTAATAACACAACCCAACACAAATCTTTAGAATTCAATTTCATAATTTGAACTTTAGAATTTGAATATAGAGGTTAATAAAGACCAATCTTGAATATTTTTTTAAATTCAAATTTCAAGATTAATAAAGATTAATCTTGAATATCTTTTAAAATTTAAATTTCAAGATTAATCTTGAATATCTTTGGGAATTCGAATTTCAAAATTAATGTTGAATATGTTTTTGCATTAAAATTTCAAGATTAATCTTGAATATCTTTATCCAAATTTGGACTTTTCAAGATTAATAAAAGATTAATCTTGAATTTTTAATGCACCATACATGAGTTCTATAAATAGAGGACTCATGAGCCATATGGTGTAGTAGTATGAATTTTGGATTGGAGCCACAGAGACCTTAGTGAGAGAGAGTAAAACGTGAAGGCACTAGCATGCTACTGTTGTTAGGAATTGTTCGCGTCGGCTCGTTGAGATTTAAATCAAGAACGGTGAGAGCTTGAGAAGACTGTGGATGTTGAAAATTGAAAAAGGATATAAACGACCAAGGAAGCTGTGAATTTGAGTTCTGCAAACAGGTAATGACCTAACCACTCTATCCAAATGCCCTTAGCAGATCCAAACAAGGCATTAGAAAATTTTGTAATCGTCTTTTTTGTTGCGTGTATGTTCTAACGCCAACAGTTATAATGCATGCCAATGGATAGTCATTAATTTGAAATGCATTATAATGTTGTGTAGGCATTGAAAATAGCCAGAAAGACTACGAAGTTCAAGGTACAAGAGAGGCATTAGGCAAGAATACATCAAGTTTAAAAGGTCGCAAATTTACTAACTTATGCATTAACATTGTTATTTTATTTGTTACCATGATGTTTGGGTTAGTTAAGGTATGTGATGTTTGAACATATAAATTCTTACTTGATGTTGTGCCTTAGTCATGTGCAAAGTTGAGTTATTAACATTTTGGCAAGGTATATTCATCGCTGATGGCTTGTTTAGTATGTTAAATTAGATCATGCATGTTGGTATGTTTGTTAGTAACATTTGTTGTTAAGGATTTTGAAAAATCTCATTCTTTCCATAAATACAATATCCTAGCTGTGACATACCTTAACTCTACCCTTAGCTTTATTATAGATTGATTTGGGAATCAATGGGAAGCCTCAATTTGATCAAAAAGTCCAAATGGTTTAATTTGAAAACTTTCAACTTTTTGAAAGTTACTATTCACTAGTTTTTGGACCAAATTTGAAAATTCATAACTAATTCGAGAAAAATCAAAATTGAGTGCTTCCAATTTCTATTTGAAGCTTGTAAGTTCCTTTATAAAGTAAAAATACTCATTGAGTCATTATCTTACCCAAATGATACAGTTTAATTCGTGAAAAAGCACTGTTCATTTGGTCATTTTTCTATTTTTCCAGGTTTTTCAGTGGTTTTCTTCTAATTTTGGAACTTCATAACTTTCTGTACAAAACTCCAAATTCAGTGTTCTTTAGCTTTTATAAAAGATTGCAATATGAACAATATTTTTGTAAAATTTCATCTCATTTGGAGTTCATTTGCTCTGTTTTCCTACAGGTCAAAGTTAGGGGTTTGGTTAACTTCAACATTTAACCAAATTTTCCAATTCCAAACTTTTCCATTTGAAACCCTAGCTTCAAATCCTTTCTTAACCATGTTTAATCATGCAATTAGGGCATGCATGGTTTACATCACATATTCCATGTCATACATAAGTTCTCAACATAACATTACATTACAGCATAGTTTCATTAACAAAATCATCTCAAATTCCTTGCCTCAAGCTTCAAAAACTTTCTCCTTACCCTTTGATGGACTTGTACCTAGAAATTGTTAGTGGGAGGGTGAGATTCGAGGAATGTCAGTAGCAAACATTACAAACAATGCATGTAGGATGAATGCTAGTGCAGGATATGCTTGCCTTACATAGGCTCATGTTCACATAATAAAATGCTGCGGGCTCAATGTTTCGTGTAATGTACTTATGGCCATAGTAAAAATAAAACAGAGCTTCATTCATTCATACATGCTTCACATAATCTATCAAAGCAATACAGCAAATCGATGCACAACATAAACATCACATACATACAAGTAAGTAAGTTCACTACCTTTTAGACTTTGTCTCCTCCTTTTGTACCTTGATCTTCTACCATAACTTTTTCTTTGTCACTTTATGGCCCTAGATAAGCAATGACATTATTAGAGTCATGAAAAGTGAATGTCAAATGGGCCACATTAGCCCTAAAGGCTTACTTTCACCCTTGGAGTTCTTACAAACTACATTGGGTCACTTTCTTTCTCAAATTCGCATGGTAACCAAAAGCTGTCAGCATGTTGACTAAACTTTGAAAAACCATAATTAATTCTATAGAAATCCAATTGGGGTGGTTTAACTTCCCATGTGAAGT